>PVJN01002196.1:0-122952 GCA_004026805.1 Lasiurus borealis
GAAGGGTACTCTTCTAGAAGAGGAAGAAGAAAGAGGTAAAAGACAAAAAATTATGAACAAATACATAGCTATCAACAAGTGAATCTAAAAATTAAGTGAATTAAAAATTTGATCAACAGAATAAACTGGTGAATATAATAGAATCAGGAGCACAGAAAGGGAGTGGACTGTTAATTCTTAGGGGGAAAGGGCTGAAGGGTATACAGGGAGAGACTGGACAAAAATCATACACCTATGGATGAGATCAATGGGAGGGAGCTAAGGGCAGAGGGAGGGTGGGAGCTGGGTGGAGGGGTACTATGGAGGGGAAAAAAAAGAGAAACAAATGTAATAATCTGAATAATAAAGATTTAATTAAAAAAAAAAAGAAAGGATATATTTACCCCTTGTTCATAGCAGCACAATTCACCATAGCTAAAATATATATATATATATATATTTTATTGATTTTTCTACAGAGAGAAAAGGAGAGGGTTAGAGAGTTAGAAACATCGATAAGAGAGAGACATCGATCAGCCGCCTCCTGTGCGCCCCCTACAGGAGATGTGCCTGCAATCAGGATACATGCCCTTGACCGAAATTGAACCTGGGACCTTTCAGTCCCCAGACCGATGCTCTATCCACTGAGCCAAACCGGTTTGGCTCATTGTTCTATTTATCATTTACACAATGTGTCCGCATTTACACTGCACAGTGAAATAATGTCTGGCACTCAACAAATACTAGCTATAAGTATTAAATTTTTATATCAAGTGTGTCTAAACACACACACATAAACAAAAAAAAATGAATGTGAATGCCTATGCTTTTCCTGGGATCTTATAGTTGCATGAACTTGGCAACAACTCATTAAAATCAAACCAATAAACCAGAATTGCAGACCCATATTTCACTGGCATTGTGGGGGGTAGAACCAGGTACTAATGGCTTAGCAGTTTAATAAGTGCTATGTGACAATGATAATGTAAATTTTTGGTGGCTGTTTTATATTTAATTGGAAATGTATGTGATCATCATGATGTTATATTTTGTTCTTGAGGAAACAATTTGATTTAAGCCTTTTTTTTCTCATGGTTTCCCTCTTTTTGTTATTACATTCTATTTTTTTTTTTGTAATCTGCTGTTTTGAATCCATTTCCTTCCTGCCTGAAATCCGGATGCTACCTCACTGACCCACAAACCGTATTAAATTGCACGAACCTTTAAATCATAAACCTAACAATTTTGCTGACACTACCTTCTCAGGAGCATAAATTACTCTTAGATGCTGTAAAGAAACAGCTTTCACTAACAGTGTTCGCTTTTGAATTTTTTTCAAATGCAAACTTTAGATAGCTGATAAGTGTCACAACAGAATTTCATATCATCAGCACAGTTTGAATGAGCAGGCAACATACCCTAGTTCCATTTCTCCTTTGTTGTTAAAGGACTCAGGATCCAGTAAGCAACTTGTGTTGTTATGGATCTTTGACACCTGCCAGTAAAAAAGGAAATTTGAGCCATCCTCCACGCTGAATATTTAATTTTACTCCAGGCATTTAGAGAATTCAAAAAAGGTTTCTGAGGACTCACATTAAGGCAGTTTCACCCAGCGATGGAAATGGGACTCCTGTCTTTTGAACTCTGCAGTGAGGTGAAGGGACAATGGCATCTCTGAGGTCATCTGCTGATGTTTGACCTTCTGACTTAGCTAAACAGTATTCACTGGATAACAATCCATTTTCTTATTATGGGTTTATATCAGCTCTATAGCACATGCATGCAGTCTAAGTGTAGTTCCTTCAAGCAGTGACTGTTTCACAAATGAATCCTGCCTTGTCTGGCTTTCATTGTTCACTTTGTTGTCTAGTAAATACATTTATATATAAATATACTAGTGGCCTGGTGCATGAAAATTCATGCACTGGAGGGGGATACTTCAGCTGGGCATGCCCCCTCTCACAGTCCAGGACCCCTCAGGGGTGGAGGTGACCCAGCGATCAGGGGAAGGTGACGCCCCCATCACACCTCTGCTGCTGCCACTGCCAGCAGCGCAAGCCTCAGCCAGTCCTGGTTACCTGAGCCTCAGGTGGCCTGGGCGGCTGGGCAGCCACCATCCAAGGCTTTCCTGCACCTTGGGCCCACTCTGGGCCTCTGGGGGGCTGAGAGGACTGGGCACCACCATCTTGTGGCTGTTGGCACTGCCCTCTTTAAGGATGGTGCAGTCAATTAGCATATTCCCTCCTTTTATTGGCTGTGGGTGCCACCATATTTGAGGGTGTGGCAGTCAATTAGTATATTCTCTCCTTATTGGCTGTGGGTGCTGCCATCTTTGAGATGGCTTAAGGGTCAATTAGCATATCCCCACTTTATTAGATAGGATCATTTATGTCTTTATATTTACATCTATTAGCAATTGAGTAGAAAAAAAAATTTAATGGGGAAAGTGACTTAGTAGATTTCCCCATAAAAGTAGATCTGGTAAGAGTTTTGGAGGTTCAAACCACTGGCTATAAAATAAACTGAGTCATCAAGCCAGTGTGGCTTAATGTTGAATGTTGGTCTATGAACCAGGAGGTCATGTTTGATACCCAGTCAGAGCACATGCATGGGTTGTGGGCTTGATCCCCCAGTGTGGGGCATGCAGGAGGCAGCTGATCAATGATTTTTAAATATCATTGATATTTTTGTCCCTTTCTCTCCACTCCTCTCTAAAATCAATAAAAATATATTTTTAAAAATAAAATGAGTAGGCTTTACTTTTACACGTGCTAGTATTATTGAACACTACCATAATATATGCTAAATAAAAATTTACAGAAGAAGGATCAAATATTTATGTGCTAATTCTATTACATGAAGGATATTAATTCGAAACTGTTAAATATTTAAGTACCTGGAGTGTTTAACACAAGTACACTCATTATGTTTTTATTGTACTTTAGTGAAAACAGACACTCTTTGAATATGTGATAAAATTGTGTGTGTGCATAAAACAGAGTATTTTGCACAAATAATTATAGTATTTACCTCTTTTTTGTACAAAGTATAATATTTGGGTTTTTAGCATACATGACATTTCTAAACTGGGTTAAAACTATTATTCATATGCACTAAAGAAAATATAATATGCATTCCTTCCCCACTGCTCACTAACCCACACTTTTATACATGCACACAAACACATTCATGCATACCATTTGGTTGGAGCACATGTTTGGAGGCCCAAAGCTCACAGAAGTTGACCTGCCTACTTTCTCTGAGCATGGTACCATTTTTAATAGCACAATTTTGTAAGATGTTCATGAGCACTGCTGCAGGCATAACTATTTAATGGACACAATAATAGTTTCGACACTTTATTTCCTGTGGTATTTTTAGATATCAATAATAAACTGAATTTTAGTAAGCATTCCTAGCCCTTTGTGTGTGCTAGAAAGTCTATTAGGTGTTTTATACATATATATTTATATGAATGTGTATAGTTTTGGGATGTATACATATTATTTTTATATATTATATTTGAAAGATAATATTCTTTTCATAAAGCTATAATTGTATCAAATTCTGGATTTAAAGGCCTGGTTTCTCCAGGTTAATGCTTTGCAGAATCACGATCTCATCTGGAAAATTAATACTAAACCTACTTTATAGCATTGGGATGTTAATAGTAAAAATATACCTATAAAATAGCTACCAGATTTTTAGTTGCAGAGTAAGTTCAAATTAATGATCAGAAATTATTGTCATTATTATTATTTCCTAAATTATTATATATTTTTAAATCTGGAGAAACCTAAGGTTTGGGAGAATGTAAGGAAATATACATGCTAGAATAATTTACAGTGCTATAAAGTTGTTCTCCTAAGTAGTCATGAACAAAGGAGAAAATTTAGACCAGGTAACTTAATTAATAGTGTCTTTTATCTTCTAAATTCTTTTAAAAATGATAAATTAACCCCTAACTGCCAACAATAAGTTGCCCCTGACAGAACCAGTAGTATGTTACAGTGCACATGGGAGTTTAGATATCTTTCCAAGTTCTTTTCTTTTCTTTCTTTTTTTTTCTTTTTTTTTTTTTCCCTTGGGGTGGGGGGGTGTGGCAGGAGAGAGATGGTAAAAGCCCAAAAGTAGAATTACTGGATAATATGGTAGTTCCACTTATAATTTCATGGCAAACCTCCATCCTGTTTTTCATACAGGTTGCACAAATTTACAATCCCACCCAGAGCACACAAGGATCCTCCTTTCTCCACATCCTCACTAATACTTACCTGGTATAATGTCTTTTTGATAATAGCCATTCTAGCATGTGTAAGGTAATAACTCTTGTGGTTTTCATTTGCATTTCCCTCATGATTAATGATGCAAAGCATCTTTTTGATACCTTTTGATCGTCTACATGTCTTCTTTGGAAAAAATCTATTTGGATCTTCTGCCCATTAAAAAAAAAAGGCTTGTGTGTTTATTTGTTTTTGCTATTAAGTTTTATGAATTATTTGTATATTTGGAATATTATCCCCATATCAGATATATAATTTGTAAATATTTATTTCCATTCACTACCTGAAAATGCTGTCATGATGTTCCTGGTAGTATCAAAGGGGGATGACATGTGTCGCCAACTCAGAAATCATTGCAGCATAGTCCACTCGATATCCTATCTAATAAAAGAGTAATATGCAAATTGACCATACCTCTGCTACACCCACAAACCATGCCTACCAGCCAATTAGGATCGAGTATGCAAATTAACCCAGAGAAGATGGCTACAACCACAGAGAGAGCAGGAGGGAGTCTAAGGTTGCCTCCAGTGATGGAAGAAGCCAAGCTTTCCACACACCATCTTTGGCCCAGGCCTCCACGTAAGACAGCAAAGTTTCAATGGCTACCGCCACGGAGCGAGCAGAAGTCTTGGCTCTGTTCCAGGCTACAAAGTTTCAATTGTAGAAGATAAATAAATCCCAGATACCAGGGCATCCACTTGGGTTGCATGAGGACACCCCATTCCCCAAGGGAACCCTCACCCTGATCTGGGACACCTTTCAGAGCAAACCAGCTGGCCCCCACCCATGTACCAGACCTCTATCCTATCTAATAAAAGAGTAATATGCAGATTGACCATCACTGCAACACACAAGATGACTGCCTCCATGTAAATACAAGATGGCCACCACAAGATGGCCAGCAGGGGAGGACAATTGGCAGGGACCAGATCTGCAAGGGAGGGTAGGTGGAGGTGACCAGGCCCACAGAGGAGGGCAGTTAGGGGCAAACAGGCTGGCAGGGGAGTAGTTATGCATCAATCAGGCTGGCAGGCAGAAGTGGTTAGAGGCAATCAGGAAGGCTGGCAGGCAAGCAGTTGGGCGCCAGCAGTCCTGGATTATAATAGGGATGTCTGACAGCCTGTTTAGGATCAGGCTTAAACAGGCAGTCGGACATCTCTCAAGGAGTTCCAGATTGGAGAGGGAGGAGGCTGGGCTAAAGAACAACCCCACCTGTGCACAAATTTTGTATACCTCTAGTTAAAACTATAAAAATGTATACTTATTTGCCCAAAGTAGAAAACATATTAGTAAAATTACTACTAGTCTTTTAAAGATTAACTTAGGAATGTCTATATTATTTCTGTCATTGACGCTCATGTGCCTGAAATCATCTACTAAAAATTTTCTATTTTTCAAACTAAAGACACATGATTTCAATATATGGTCCACTTTTAACTTTAATCTTGAAGGTTTTTTTCTCTATTCATACTGATTCAAATTCAGTATTATATCTCAACTATGCTACATTGTTTCAACTTTCTCAAAAGTACTGTGCATTGCTATTACGCTATTCAAATATGGATTAAAGCAGAAACGTAATGAGAATCAATCTGTTCTAACTTTAAATCTAAGTAGTTTTAAAGCAAAGTCAAGCCTTAAGCTTGATGTTTGGCTTTTCTCACTTTTGTCATCAATAACACTTCATCCCCAGCGAAAGGTATGCACTTAATCACCTCTGAAAACTGGCCTCTGGTTTAGTCTCAACACATTTTTACATAATTGTTCAGGCTCATTTGTTTCTTCTTGCCCTCGATAAAGCTGACCACTTTCTCAAACCTAAATGCCTACCACTTAGCCAAAAACAATCCTAGCTAACAGTCCAGCTTTTACTTGTTTCTCTGCCATTTGGGATTAAAGATTTAAACTAGTTCTTAACTTTTTATTCCTTGTATTTTCTTTCCCTAAGTCAGGAGATCAATGTACCCTCTCCTTTGATGGGAGAAAAGAGTGTCTTTCATTCTGACTCTCTTGATATCAGAAAGCTCTCCTGGGCTGAATGGGCGGTGACAATCTATGACTTCATATGTTCCAGTCAGGGAGTGTGTTCATTGGATACACTTCTCAAAACCTTACTACAACGTATTTTTCTCCCCTCCTCTTCTAGGATAAGATTCAGGGATGGGCTCAGAAGATAATGAACTGGGCTTTTAGAGTATTTCTGTGTTATCATGTTATTAGCATAGATCCAACAATCTGGATTCATCTGGTACTATATGGATTTAGGTGAGACATTGAAATAAAAATTATAGTCAGCAATATACCTAAAAGAGCTCAGATGATAGTGAGATTTTCCTAGAATGAAATAAGGTGTTTAGACAAACTAAGATGAAGAAAAAATAATTAATTTCTTTTCTAATTCTAGCCAGAGACATTTTGGCATGAGAAATAATTATGAGCCTCAGGACTTTTGTGATAATGGAACACATTTAAAATGTGGAATTAAAATATTATTAACATGAGAGTCCATTTAGTTTTCTTTGAGTTGCAGACATTTCGGAATAACAAACATTTTTTAAATGTTTCTATGAAATAAAAAAATCCTATCTAATAAAAGAATAATTTGCAAATTGACTATAACTCCACTACACCCACAAGACACGCCACCCACCAGCCAATAAGGAGTGAGTATGCAAATTAACCCAACAAAATGGCTACAGTCATGGAGAGAGCAGGAGGCTTGGGTTTCCCTGACAATGGAGGAAACCAAGCTTCCCACACACCCTGGCTGGCCCAGGCCTGCACTCAAGGCTACAAAGTTTCAATTATAGAAGATAAATAAATCCCAACAAAAATGGATGTAGTCTCAGAAAAAGCAGGAGGCTTGGCTCTACTCAAGGCTACAAAGTTTCAATTATAGAAGATAAATAAATCCAAAATACCAGGGTTTCCACTTGGGTCACTGGGAGGCATGACCAGCCTGCAAACCACCACAGGCTCCTCACCCAGGCCACCCCACACCCCAAGGGAACCTCCACACTGTTCTGGGATACCCTTCAAGGCAAACCAGCTAGCCCCCATCCATGCACCAGGCCTCTATTAGATCTAATCATATCTAATCTACATTAAAAAGAGAAAAATGCTAATTGACCATACCTCCAGTATGCCTACATCCAATTAAGCATGATATGCAAATTAACTCAGCAAAGATGGTGGGTAAATTTGCATATGCAGGCAGCACAGGCAGCGCCCTATGTTGCTGGTGAGATCCAAGCCACAGTCAGGGACTGGAGAAGTGGTGGGGGAAGCGCCCGGATCTGCCCAGGTCCAAGCCCTTGGCAGCCCCTCCACCAGCCCAGGTCCAAGCCCGATTGTGATGGCAGCTTGGGCCCAGGCAGGCAGCAGGTGTAGCACCCGATGCTGCTGCCCAGGTCCAAGGTGCCCTGTGATCACAGGCCAAGAGCCCAGGCCAAGCTAAGCACCCCTATGATCATGGGGCCAACAGGGCAGGCAAAGCCTTGCCAAGCCGTCCCTGCAATCCCAGATGAAGAAGCCACTCTGCTGACCAACCCCTGTAGCCTGCAGCCATGGGAAGTCTCCCTCTCCCAGCATACTGAGCAACAACCCAGGTCTATCCAGCACCTGGTCCTGACTGCAGGGATGAGTTCCTGTGGGCTGGGGTTTGATCCCCAGGCATTAGCTGTAGGAAACCAGTGCTTTTGTTATTGCTGTGTGTCCAGGTTTTAATTGGACAGATGCCCAGCAGTCCTGGTCTCCAGCTTAGCAAAATCTTTTAGGAGGAGAATTCTGTCTGGGTTTCGTCAAATTCCTTCAGCCCCTAGTCACCCCTCTATAAAGGCACAGAACAAGTGAGGCCTCTTCAAAATAATCAGAGGTCTCCACAAGAATGGGCCGCTCTCATCACAGTCATTGGGACTGGATGGCATCTGAGTATTTATCTAGGCACCATGACAGAGAAACACAAGCTCAAGTCATGATCTCTGCCCTTAAAAAATTCACAATCTAGTTAGAGTGAGTGGATGATAAAAGCACAGTAATAACATCAGAATGTAAGGCAACAGTACAGAGAGGAACAGAGGCAATTGCTAGGATGGTTTTCCAATAATTAGTACAAAGAGTATGTGCTGTGAATTAAATAAAAAAGTATGTGTGGAAGTAGCTGCTTCATGAGGAAGGCATCCCTTCCTATTTTAAAGAAAGCTGAGTTCCAAGTGAACTGTCTACTATGCTATAATACTGAGACACAGGACAAGGGAGGCCCTAAGTGTACTATGTTTTGATATTTGATTCATCCTTTCTTGTTCAATGTAATTTATTTCTGTACGCCTCAGTTTTGTAATAGCTAAATTACTAGAATAATACATCTTGCTATAAAATATTACTAGAAAATCAAATGATCAAGTGACATTTATTGTTATTTTGTATAAATGAACACAATCTCCGGTATGCTAAAGTGATAGGTATTAAAAAAATTTTAGATAGAGACTTACAGGCTTGATTACAAATAAGGCTTACTATCACAACCCAAATTTATTGCTTAAAAATAAACAGGGAACCGACTAGAAACTGAACCAAATATAAGCCTTTGAAGAGCAAATGTAAATTGGATAAGCTTTGCTATTACAAGAGTAAGAAGAAAAATTTCAGATGCAAGAATGAAAACCACATTGCATCCAATATAAGTAGCTGTTAAAGAAAAAGAATGGTATACTATGAAAATACTTAATACAGATTGTAAAGACATTTGTTCAAAGAGGATTTCCTAGAGTAGGTGATATTTCAGTTTTTTGGTTTTTTTTTAATGTGAAGAGGTTAACTAGATAAGAAAAAGGTGTAGGGGTCTCAAATTGCAGAGGGTGCAGGCAGGACTGAGGAAACACCTCCTCCATGCATGAATTTGTGCACCTGGCCTCTAGTAAAATAATAATATGCAAATTGACTGTCACTCAAGACACAAGATGGCTGCCCCCATGTGATCAAATTTTGACTGCCCCTATGTGGACACAAGATGGCCACTACAAGATGGCCAGGAGGAGAGGATAATTGAGAGGAACCAGGCCTCTGAGGAGGGCAGTTGAGGGCAACCAGGTCTGCAGGGAAGGGCAGTTGGGGGAAACCCAGGCCTGCAGGGGAGAGCAGTTGGGGGAACCAGGCCTGCAGGAGAGGACAGTTAGGGGTGATTAAACCTGCAGGGGAGGGCAGTTATGGATGATCAGGCCTGCAGGGGAGGGTAGTTAGGGGCAAGCAGACTGACAGGGGAGCTATTAGGCATCAATCAGGCTGGCAGGGGAGTGGTTATGGGGTGATCAGGCTGGCAGGCAGAAGTGGTTAAGGGCAATCAGGAAGACAGGCAGGTGAGCAGTTGGGAGTCAGCAGTCCTGGATTGTTAGAGGGATGTTCCACTGCCTGTTTAGGCCCAACCCCACTGGTAACTTATTTGGGTAAAGGAATTTGACACACAAAGATTGACTCCTACCTGAAAGGACCACCTCCACAGCAGTTAATGTCGATGAGATCCCGACGTAGCTTCATCACACCTGGCTTAAGACAGCTCAGGCAAAATAGAGAGTCCAGGACTCTTCAGACCCTCTAAAGCAGTGGTTCTCAACCTGTGGGTCACGACCCCTTTGGGGGTCGAACAACACTTTCACAGGGATCGCCTAAGACTATTGGAAAACACAGATATGATTCATAACAGTTGCAAAATTACAGTTATAAAGTAGCAACAAAAGTAATTTTATGGTTGGGAGTCACCAAAACATGAGGAACTATATTAAAGGGTTGCAGCATTAGAAAGGTTGAGAACCACTGCTCTAAAGATTACTCTTGGCCCACATTCCAGACCCTTATCTTATAAATAGGCCCACTGACTTTATTCAGCAGAGAATTAATTCTATCAAGCTTATAGTCCTCATGGGACAATATAACTTCTTCTCCGACAATGACCAAAAAAAAAAAAATCAATGATTTGACTCATACATAAAACCAATGGGGAATGAAGCATCCATCTTATATAAAAACTGCTGTTTGAAATTTTTACGCTGCTATTTTGGCCTCTGTAAACTGTTGCTTGCTTAAGTAATAAGAATAATAAGACTACTCCCATTCCAGGGAGGCTGTAGACTGTGCCCCATAGTTGTCAGTGCTGACACCAGGCCAGGCCTTGAGATATGGTCTCACGGCCCCTTCCCAGCAAATAGGCCTTCTTTCCCAGAAGGCCTGGAAGTCTCATTCCAAATTTGGGAGACAAAAGAGCTAGGAAAAGTATAACTAGAAAAGGTTTCCTCCATATGCGGGGCCAGAATTTGAAAGGCACATTTTTCTCTGGCCCTGCCCTTAATAAAATCTAACTCCCTTTCTTTAAGGGTGGCTTGTTTTTATTCCGGTCTTCTGTAACAATGACACTATTAGTTCTGGTCATATATGTCTTTTAAAATACAGATTTTACATTTATGTCAAACATAGAAAAAGGATGCAAAAATACTACATCCTATAAAATAAAAAGGTAATATTCAAATTGACCGTCACTGGCAACACACAAGATGGCTACCCCTATATGAACACAAGGTGGCTGCAATAAGATGGCCGGTAAGGGAGGGCAGTTGTGGGTTATCAGGCCAGCAGGAGAGGGTAGTTAGGGGAGACCAGGTTGCAGGGGAGAGCAGTTGGGGGTGACCAGGCCCATAGGGGAGGGCAGTTAGGGCAATCAGGCCGGGAGGGAACAGTTAGGCATTGATCAAGCAGTCAGGGGAGTGGTTAGGGGGTGATCAGGCGGGCATGTGGAAGTGATTAGGGGAAATCAATAAGGCAGGCAGGTCAGCAGTTGAGAGCCAGCAGTCCTGAATAGTGAGAGGGATGTCTGACTGCCTGTTTAGGCCCGATCCCAGTGGGGTCCCAGATTGGAGAGGGTGCAGGCTGGGCTGAGGGACACAACCCCCGTGCACAAATTGTATGCACCAGGCCTCTAGTATATATGTTAAAATGAACACATCCACATAAAAAATACCCCCCCAAAAAAATTAAAATAAAACACTCCCTGCACCTTGAAAGATTCATGAATATTCCTACAAAATAATTTATTACTTCCTATCTTTGCCTCAAAAATAAATCCTAATTTCTACTTTATTTTATTTTTTAATATTTTAGAGGAAGAAAGGAAAGGAGAGACAGAATGAAACATCAATGTAAGAATGATACAATGATCTGCTACCTCCCAGATGCCCTGTCAGGGATTAAACCTTTGACCGGGGCATGTGCCCTGACCAGGAATTGAATCAGCAACCTTTTTGGTTCACCCTAATCAGCTCAGCCAGGCAGGTCAGTCTTCTGTTTCTTCAAATGATCCTTATGCTAAAGGGACATAGTTTGGACGGCAAGCTTTTCTCTCGTGTGGTGTGTATACATAGTTCCACACCAACATTTGTGCGGACATGTGAGGAGACACAGGGAGGCTAGGTAGACAGGTACAGGACCATGGGAGTGAAGGAAGGAAGTAGAATCTGGAAACCAGCTAGAGGGAGTTACTAAGACAACCTAACTGGGTGGGAAAAGAAGGGTGCAAGCTAGAAACATAAACTTTAACATACATGAATGTTGCTAAGACGAGCAGCTTGCAAATAACAAATTAAAAGTTTGTGAAGTATATAGAAAATCCCAAGAATGTCACTAGGGGAGTATTCTTTGAAAGAACCAATCAGAAGTTAGTAAGCATGTATCTACCCCTGGGGGAAAAAATGCAAACTTCCCCTTCTCTCCCTCTCTTCCCTGGGCACTGTGGCAGGGGATGTGTTCCCCTGGGCCCATGTGGCATATGGCCATGTGATACCCTGCACAGGACTTACAGACTTTAATTTACTTGGATGCTGAGCTGCACCCAACTGCAAGATGTAATGGAGCCGAAAGCGGTTTGGCTCAGTGGATAGAGCATCAGCCTGTGGACTGAAAGGTCCCGGGTTCGATTCCTGTCAAGGGTATGTACTTCGGTTGTGGGCACATCCCCAGTAGGAGGTGTGCAGGAAGCGGCTGATCGATGTCTCTCTCTCATTGATGTTTCTAACTCTCTATCTCTCTCCATTCCTCTCCATAAAAAATCAATAAAATATATTTTTAAAAAAAGATGTAATGGAAGTTCTGTACTTTTTCTATGACTAGTTTATCTCAATATACTTTGCTTCATTCATCATTTTTGTCTGCACATCCATTCTTCAGTTTTGCAAGACAATGAAGTTGGACTCAAACATCACATTTTGGTTTCACATGGACTGTAGTTATAACTATTTAAATATCTTTGTATAGAGTTATATATATATATATATATATATATATATATATATATATATATATTATATATATATCCATTCTGGGTATATTTTCATTTTCTGATTGGATATTCTCATTTCTGAGTCTTTACCTACCTGCTGATCTTTGTATGCAAGAAATTATAAATTTTACATTGATGGGCACTAGCTATTGTTTTTGTTTGTTTCTTTGTTTAATATATTTTATTGATTTTTTACAGAGAGGAAGGGAGAGGGATAGAGAGTTAGAAACATCAATGAGAGAGAGACATCGATCAGCCGCCTCCTGCACGCCCACTACTGGGGATGTGCCCACAACCAGAATACATGCCCTTGACCGGAATCAAACCTGGGACCTTTCAGTCCCCAGGCCGAAGCTCTATCCACTGAGCCAAACCGGTTTCAGCTGTTTGTTTGTTTAATAAGAACTTCTGATCTTTAAGAGGATGTTGGGGGCATTCAGTCAATACTTAGGATTAATTTATTTTGCTGATGTTCCTCCAATACAACACAACTAAATGTTTTCACCCGGTTCCCCGCTCCTTCTATTAATACTAAACTTACTCTTAAATTTATTCGTTCCTACTTCCTACACAAGATCTTCCTAAGTATTCTACCCGAAGCACATGAGTTAAGAGATTTTTTTTTTTTTTTCACCGTGGCTGGTGAGAAAGCTGTTCGGGCACGGTTTATTTTAAAACTCTGGGTAGTCATTTGCAAATAGAGTCAAGCAAACAATGAGGAAAAATAGATGCGTTAGTGATTATGACAAAAAGGCGTGGATAAATTATCTCCAGAAGGCGGAGACAGCTGCAGCTTAAACGGTTTGTTTCCAGTCAATGAGCGTCTCCTCCGTCATTAATGTAGTCAGCTCCCCCACTGCCTTGGCACCCAGGCCCCCCGCAGATCTGCCTGGTGTCAGCCGCTCTACCCCCTGCGTCCAAACTCAGGGCGAACACCACAAGCCATCAATAGGCTAACGAAAGCCACTTGCAGGCTCCCTGGGAGGGCGCACTGAGATGATGCTTTTCACTGCTCAAATGCAAATGCGGCTGCACTGAAAATTAAAGCTACCCAGGCCATGGGTTGTAGGCCGTTTTAGCATTTTAACGTACTCTCCTAGAAAGCTTTAAAATGTACACGTAATTATAGGGAATGATATCATTACATTTTAGTGTAGTAATATTTATTTTTAATAAAGTGTTTTAGGTAACTATAGGCAGCTCTTTTATATTTTAAAATGGTACGGGATATTTTTAAACAGTTTGTATTATTCCTCACAGTTTCAAACCCATAAGTGAAAATCAATAGGAAACATAATTTTAAATAGAAATACAGTGGTACCTCGAGATACGAGTGCCCTAACATGCGAGATTTTTGAGATACGAGCCATCGAGCGAGCGATTTTTGCTTTGAAATATGAGCAACATTTGAGATAGGAGTAATCACGCAGATCAGCCGGCTGCACACAACCCACCAGTTGACTGAGACTCGGGCATCTCATAGTTTCCCACGCCTCAAGGTTATGGAACGAATTAAACTCGTATCTCGAGGTACCACTGTATTACAGTTTAACTTCTTTGCAGTAAACATTCCTTCAGTACTTAAGTAAAGCACGTGCATCCATGTGACATAAAGCAAACATTACAGATAATACACATCAGCATGACAATACCATACTGAAGCCAAAATGTGGGTTTTGAGCCCAAGTTCTTTGTCTTATGAAATCAAAGAAAGAAGCTACTGACAAAAAAGCATTAGCGGAATCTAAGTTTATTGGAAAGATTCAGTCCTGGCATTATTTGAGAAATGTTTTAAAGCAAGAACTGTACTTTTTAAAATAAGTTCAAAGGTGCTATTAATTACTTAATAGAAACTCAGTTTTGAAAACTGACAAGTTTGTTTCCCTAAAGAGTGTAACATGTACAAACAATTAAAATTATTTACTAGCACTTAATTATTAATGATTGATTGAAAAACCACTCCTTGTCCCTTGAGTGGCAGTTCCTAACCACAGAGTCCCGTCTTCATGGAACATTCCTGCATGTGCCAACTACCAGCTGGTCTCTTGCCCCTGTGCCCCTCTCCTCCTCATTTCATTCTCATTGGTATTTATGCATATGATCCAATATCACTCAAGGGGACAATTTGCATATTAGCTTTATATTATTCTATACTAGAGTCCCAATGTACAAAATCATGTGGTGAGGGGGGTGTCTCTCAGCCCAGCCTGCACCCCCTTCCAATATGAGACCCCTCAAGGGATGTCCGACTGCCCATTTAGCCTCAATCCCTGCAGGATCAGGCATACACGGTCAGTCAGCCATCCTTCTCATAATCCAGGACTGCTGGCTCCCAACTGCTTGCTGCCTGCCTTCCTGATTGCCCCTAAGCGCTTCTACCTGACAGCTGATCACCCCCTAACCACTCCCCACCAGACTGATTGATGCCTAACTGCTTTCCTGCCAATCCAGTTGCCCCTAACTGCCCTCCCCTGCAGGTCTGGTCACCCCTAACTGCCCTCCCCTGCAGGCCTGGTCCCCCTCAACAGTTCTTCCCTGCTGGCCTCGGTCCACCCCAGCTGCAATTCCCTGCAGGCCCAGTTGCCCCCAACTTCCGTCCTCTGCCAGCCTGGTCAACCCTAACTGCCCTCCCTTGCAGGCTTGATCAACTCCAACTGCCTTCCCTTGCAGGGCTGGTCCCTTCTAACTTCCCTCCCCTGCTGGCCTGATGGCCCACAATTGCCCTCCCTTACAGACCTAGTCCCTATTCTTGTGGCCATCTTGTGGCAACCATCTTGTGTTCACATGGGGGCATCCATCTTGTGTATTGAAGTGATGGTAAATCTTCATATTACTCTTTTATTAGAGAAGATAAAGGCCTGGTGCATGTGTGGGGGCCAGCTGGTTTGCCCTGAAGGGAGTCCCAGATCAGGGTAGGGTGGCCAGGGCGAGGTGCCTATGGTGGTTTGCAGGCTGGCCACACACCCTCGGCGACCCAAGCAGTGCTTAGAAATTTGTCTTTGCTAATTAATTAACAGTTATAAAAAGTATTGTCTCTATTTTTTTTACAGACGGGTAGATAGAGAATTAGATACCAAAAAATAGTCTATTTATTATTTTAATTAACAGTTATTTGAAACATCTTCAAAGAATTTTAATGCTGTCCTTTCTAGATCAGCTTTTCTATTTAAGCTTAACTTTATCACGTTACATAAGATATATCTGTAAAGAGAAAAAAACACATAGCTGCTATTAAAAAGAATAAATAATTAACATACACTCAGCAAAGAGACAGACACCACTGTGCATAACTCATGAGAAACCCATATGACATTAAAAATCACTATCCAGTTTTGCAAAAAACTACAAATGACCATTAACACCATGAATGAAGACAATTTAAAGTGATATTTATTGTAATTATTTTTTTGTTCAATTGAATGTAAACTCAGATCTGCAAAATTAGAAAAACACATGTGCTATCAAATTTCCAAGGTCATTTGTTCATTCAAGCTCCAACTAGAAGCAACCTATAACCAGTTGCTTATTGTATATTTTACAGGTTAAGCCAAAGAAACAGCATGTCCCAAGTTTTAAATTTTGGCTTTCCATGAATTTCTGCATTGTTTCAGGTTAGAATGCCAGTTTTAGGAATACAGTGTCCTTCGCCAAGGAAGTTAAATCTATATCTTCTTTAAAAACTCAGCAGGGAGCGGTGGCTTTGTCAGGATGGCACTGTGATTGTGGTATTCTCTTTCTTACTGAAGTAGTGACATGTGTCTCAATGGCCACACTTGGGTTCCCTGCTGCCATTATAAATGGGTGGAAAGCCATTACCCTGCTGGGAATAGCTCTAGGACTGACTTTTCATTATAATCAAGAAAGCTGATGTTCCTACAAATACAGCAAAACTAAATGTCTGCACCCTGTTCCCCACTCGTTCTATTAAGACTCAAGGGGGATCGAAACTAAAATGCAGATTAGATTAATTTAAGGCAATGGCATTCGTATTGTAAATTTTTCTCACCATCATATAGAATTGCATGTAGGCATCTGCAACTCCCTATTACCCCGTGATTCCACTTCTGGGTAGAAAGCCAAAGAAATCCAAAACACGAATTCAATGAATATATACACCCTTATGTTCTTTGCAGTTTCATTCGCAATGGCCAAGCTCGGTAAGCAAGCCAGGTGCCCATCAGTGGATGAGTGGATGGAGCTTGGCTCAATGGATAGAGCATCAGCCTGCAGAAGGAAGGGTCCTGGGTTCAACTGCAGTCAAGAGCACATGCCTGGGTTTCATGCTTGGACCCCAGTAGGAGGCATGCAGAAGGCAGCTGATCAATGATTCTCTCTCATCATTGATGTTTCTATCTCTCCCTTCCTCTCTGAAATCAATAAGAATATATTTTTTAAAAAAAACTAGATGAATGGATAAAAAAGGGGGTGGATTACATACCATGGATCATTACTTAGCCTAAACAAACAAACAACAGGAAACCACAAAATTTTACCCTTTGCAAAAGCATGAATGCACCTAGAGGGTATTATGCTAAGTGAAACGAGTCCATCAGAGAAAGACAAATACAGTGGCACCTCGAGATACGAGTGCCCTAATATACGAGATTTTTGAGATACGAGCAGTCGAGCGAGCGATTTTTGCTTTGAAATACGAGCAACAGTTGAGATATGAGTAATCGCAGGGATAGGCCGGCTGCACACGACCCACCAGTTTACCGCGACTCGAGTGTCTCATAGCTTCCCAAGCCTCAAGGTTACAGAACAAATTAAACACTTATCGAGGTACCACTGTACCTTATTATTTCACTCACTAGAGGCCCGATGCGTGAAATCTGTGGAAGAGTACACCCTCCTTCCCCTGGCTGCTGGCACCGGCATCCCTCTGGCACCTAGGATCCAAGCTTTCCTCACTGCCCTGGCTTCGTCTGGAAGGATTGAAGGATGTCTAGAAGGATATCCGTCTAATCAGCATATTACACTTTTATTATTATAGATTATTATAGATAGGTGGAAATAAAAGAAAAAAAACACAACATAAACAAACAAACAAAACAGAAATAGACTCATAGACACAGAGAACAGATTGACGGTTGCCAGAGAGATAAGTGGCTGGGAGATTTAGTGAATCTTTGCAACTTCCGATTTAGAAGAGAAATATGTATTTTTTAAAGGATCAGAAAGAAAAAAAAAATAAATCAATAAAATAAGCTAGTTAGATATTCAGAACCTGGGCCTGGTTTCCCGTAGGTTGTAGAAAAACACCTTTTTGTATGCTTTGCATCAGTTTTTTAATGTCGAATTCTTATCAACAAATAAAGACCAGAATTATTCACATTATAATAAGACCCAAATGCAAATTATTACCGGGCTTTTCAATTCCCAGGACTGCAAAGTGAGATGAAAATGCGTGTTATGTTATGTTTACACTATTCTCTGTGGAATAACTCCAGTGAGCTCACAAAGGAAACACAGAAGGAGGAAAAATAATGCAGTGGGCCACAAACGTCTTGAGAGGTAATAATCAGAACTCAGCTCACTGTGTTAGAGCTCAGTCAGGATGAAGAAAGTGAGAAATTATTTAAAACTTCTGCCCACTTCACTGGTCGGCATCAAGGGATGCTAATAAGCAGGCATGAAATGTACTCTAATTGCATTTCCAAAAGTTGATATACCATTGAATATGATTTTGAATGATTTCTCAAGATGGCATTTAAACATGTTCTCTATTTAAAATGCAGGCCTTTATAATATTTCTCTTATCTTCTTCACGGTGGCTCTTTCCCATCTAGCTTTCTCATGTAAATTCCTGGCTGCCTGTTATTTGTTGTTGCAACTATTTCCCATCATCCTTATGCCTGTGCATTATTTGGCTGCCATGTCTCAGAAGGAAAGGATTTTAATAACTTTTACTTTACCCTTGTATTTACCCTACCATTTTTTATTTTTGTGCTGGAGATTTACATGCATATATATATACTAATGGCCCAGTGCATGAAATTCATGCACAAGGGGGTGTCCCTCAGCCCAGCCTGCACCCTCTCTAATCTGGGACCCCTCAAAGGATGTCCTACAGCTGGTTTACAGGGATCGGCCTAAACTGGCAGTTGGACATCCCTTTCACAGTCTGGGACTGCTGGCTCTTAATTGCTTACCTGCTTGCCTGCCTGCCTGCCTGTTTTCCCCTAACCACTCTGCCTCCCATCTGCTTGTCCTCAAATGCCCCCCCACCAGCCTGATCACCCCCAACTGCCTCCCATGCCAATGTAGTTGCCCACAACTTCCCCCCTGCTGGCCTGCTTGCCCCTACCTTTTCTCCCCAGTGGCCTGCTCACCCCCAACTACCCCCTGCTGGCCTGCTCACTTCAAACTGCCCACTACCACTGTACTATCACTTCCAAATGACCCCCACAGATGTCCTGCTTTCCCCCAATTGGCCCCCTGCTGGTCTGCTTACCCCCAAAAGCCCTGCTCCCCACCAGCCTGATCACACAACTGCCGTCCCATCCTGGACTGATCACTCACAACTGCCCTCCCCTCTTCGCTTCTAACTGCCTTTACCTCAGTCCTGCCACCATGACTTTGTCCGGAAGAACATCTGGAAGGTCTCCTGGAAGGTCTCCCAGTCTAATTAGCATATTACCCTTTTATTAATATAGCTAGAGGCCTGGTACATGAATGAGGGCTGACCAGTTTGTCCTGAAGGGTGTCCCAGTTCAGGATGGGATTCCCTTGGGGTGTGGGGTGACCTGGGCAAGGGGCCTATGGTGGTTTGTAGGTTGGCCACACCCCTTAGTGGGGATCCTCACTCCATGGGAGCGTGGCCAGCCTGAGTGAGGGTCTAAAGACTGTTTTCAGGCTGGCCAAGCTCCCCAGCAGGGACCCTCACCCCATGAGAGTGTGGCCAGCCTAAGTGAGGGACTGAGGGCTGTTTTCAGGCTGGCCACACCCCCTTCAGGGTGGGGGTCCCTGCTAGGGTGCCTGGCCATCCTGGCTGATGGCTGTGTACAGGCTGGCCACACACCCTGGCGACCCGAGCTCCTAGCCCCTCCTGTTTTTCTTTTTCTTTTATTCAGTGCCTCCTTCAGTGGAGGCCAGGACTGGCTGGAAACAGGTATCTGGGATTTATTTATCTTCTATAATTGATACTTTGTAGCCTTGAGTGGAGGCCAGGGTGGCTAGGGCGGGTGGGAAGCTTGGCTTCCTTCATTGCCGGGGCAACCCAAGCCTCCTGTTCACTCCAGCCCTGTGGCTGCCACTATATTTGTTGGGTTAATTTGAGTACTAGCTCCTGATTGGCTAGTGGGCATGCCTGGTGGGTGTAGCAGAGGTACAGTCAATTTGCATGTTTCTCTTTTATTTGTGTAGACTAGAGGCCCAATGCATGAAGATTCATGCAAGAATAGGCCTTTCTTTTCCTGGTTGCCAGCACCCAAGACACAGGCCTTTGCTCTGACCACCACCTTCTGCCTTCACTCTGTCCCAGAGCCACCTTCCATCTCTGCATGCTGCCAGAGGCCTGGAGCACCTTTGTTGTCCCAGCCTGGCCACCGCCATCTTTGTTGCGTCAATTTGTATATTCCTTTTTTATTGGCTGTGGGCGCCACCATCTTTGTTGCAAAGTGATGATCAATTTACATATTCCATCTTTATTAGCTAGGATTACCATAGTTTGTGTTAGAAATTTTCAGTTTTTAGTAAATATTTTTCTATTATATTATCTATTTTTATAGAACTTCAGAGATAGTCTCTTTGCCCCTGGAGTTGTCATGTTTTTAAAAATATATATTTTTTAATTGTTTTCAGGAGGAAAGGAGAGGGAAAGGGAAAGAGATAGAAACATTGATGATGAGAGGGAATCATTGATTGGTTGTCTCCTGCGTGCTCCACACTGGGGACTGAGCCTGCAACCCGAGTACCGGAACCCAAAATGGGACCTCCTAGCTTATAGGTCAAATACTGTCGAAGCTCAAACACTGAGCTATGCCGATTGGGCAGTTGTCATCTTTGTAAAGATCAACTGACTTATTTTCATCTTAATCTTGAAACTCTACTCTTCACCATGATCCAAAATCAAAGTCAGATCAACATTTTATGAATAGCCATGCTTTGTGTTTTGTTATCGATAAAAGGCAACAAACATTTTCAGTTATTTTTTTTCCTCAGGATAAAAAATAATTTAAAATCTATGAAAAGTATATATACGTATCTCTACACATATATTACTATTGGAAAATGACAATAAATCATTTAAAATTAAAATATATTTTTATTACAAATGTAGTATCACATTGATGAAATATATACTCTAAACTTATAAAATGTGTTAAGTATATTCATATTTTATACCTCACACACAACTACGATTTAAGCGGTCACTATTATTTGCTCTATTTTATGTAAAAGAAAACTGAGGCTTAGAAATGAGTAACCAATGTGAGATCACAGACAGTCTAGCTTCAGAGCACATCACTTATAATTATCATCGTCATTATTGTATGCCTGAATAACTTAATAAGGAGACATAATCCTTAGAACTGGTTATACTTAGAATGAGTCCTCTTAAGAGCTAATAAAAATGGCTAATAATTATTAAGAATTTTTAGTGCTAGTATTTTTTTAATTATGTTACATTGAATACCATGATATAATTTAAATAATTTAACCTTCATAAGCCATACTATAAGTCTTATTTTTATCTCATTTTGGATATAGATGCCTTTGGCTCAATAAGATTAAGTGATCAATCTAAGGTCATACAATTTGCAAGTAAGGATTCTATCTCAGGAAATCTTGCTCACTTATATTGGTTGGTCCACATGTGAATGAAAACTGTCTAATGGTGTGAACCCATATTTGAATTGCTATTTCAGACTATGGCGACTACCCTTAGCAAAGACTTTTCATGTGGAGAGCTGTAGTTTGTTTACTGCTGGAATTCTTGAAGGCTGTTTGCCAAATTAGTGGAAGTAATTCTAAAATGAAAAGCAATAATGGACCCATCTTAATACTTGATACATGTTAGATGAGTACTTGGAATAAAAATTTATACAGGGGTGCTGTGAAGAAAAATAATCTGTATAGAAGTTACAATTTTGGGGAACAAATGGAAACTCACAAAAATATAATATTTTATAAGTAGAACTTTTATGCATCTAGTAATTATACACAAATGGGAATATCATTTTAAGATTAGAAAATCTAAAAAATGGTGTTTTAACTATTGATGTACAGTTACATTTGCTTATACTATTCCTTGCTCTTATCTATACTATTCTTTCAAAAAAAATTTAGTATCTTGTTATTTAGATTTGTGTGTTTGGCATATAATGTTATGAGATTATCAGGAGTTAGGAATAAGTTTGGGAATGTAAAGGATATTTAATTTAAATAATGTGTTGGACTCTAAGGACATATTAACATCTCTACTTTTGAATGCATCCTGTTTTATTTTTATTTGGCATCAATAATTAAAAATACCCTTAATCCTGTAAAATAACAAGAAAAATTGCCTGCATCATTACTTAAATTTGAAAGCTAAAATTATAATTAAAGTTTGGTTCTTCATCATTCTTCTTTGTACATGCCTATGGTTTCTATTTATTCTGCATTTAAAATTATTTTTATCTTATAATATTGTGTTGTTTAAATTCACTGAACTTAAGATCTCTTTTATGTAAGTTCACTTTTATCATACTAAATGTTTTATAAAGAATTGAAAGAAATATAGAGACATTTCTTAGTATGAAATACAAGGGTATTGGAATAGTCAACTATGTTTATTTCACATAAACAGAAAGTATTAGTCACTCACAAACTCACTCATCAGGATGAAGTGATAATATCATTAAAATACATACTTTGTAACTTTATAATTGATGTTCCTCCTAGAGGAATCAATCACTTTTCTGTGAATGTCTTTAATGTGAAGCAGTGATAAATATCAATATAAAGTATGTTTAAAATACAGATAGCTTAAATATATTTGTGTTAGTGAATCATTTATTGCAATTCATTTTATTTTTATTTATTTATCAATATGTATTGTGTTTCCTGTAGTATATTGTTCCAATCTAGTCATTTTGGATAGCAACAAATACTTAAGAACATTATAATTTTCCTCAAAGAATTTGTAGAAAACTCTTTTTTTTACCTGCATTATTTTTAGTTAACAATCATAAATGAAAAAGAAGCTTCTAAAAAAATGTGTGCTCACATTAGTATATTATGCAATTGTTTTTTAAATGAAATGCATTCATTTGAAAAATAACATACGATTCAATTTTTGAACATATTAAAAATAGGGTATTTTGTTATATTTTTTATTGAACAGTATTTCATGTTTTCAAAAACCCAACTTATTTCCTGAATAAAAAACAAAAAAGTATCATAGTCATAAATTGTAGAATAGCTTTTATATGCCTACCTATTTTCAAAGGTATTTTGGGGAAGTATAAATTCTGGATATTAATATCTTATATAATATTTTGTAAGATTAACACATATTTATATAAACTAAATTTATATATGGTTGTCATGAAAATCATTATCAAGATTATTTAACTCATTTTGGGGGCTCTACATGTTTGAAGATTATGTTCATTTTCCTACCTGTAACAAAGCTACAAAATTAAGCAAACCCAAATGTTTTATTCCCATGAATTTGTTGCAGTGAAAAAATGTCACTAGTATTTTGTCCTATGAAAGGCCAAAAATTATATATTTATGTAATTTTCTCTGTATTGCTGCCATAAGCAAAGCTCTATTAGAGATTCTCATATCTGTGAGTTTTGTTATAAAGCATTTTGAAATTCCATTTCAACATTGTAAATCTGTTGACCTTGAAAATGTAACAGAAAAAAAAACAAAACCTTTATTTTATCAAATGCAAATTTTAATTCTTTTTTTTTATTTAGACTAACATTCAGGAAGCTAGAATTTTGCTTTGTTCTACTTTTCTTGACCTATGTTTAGTAACCAACTTTCTAGTTAATATGGAGACTACTTATTTTTAACTTCCAAATATATCCATAAATATCCAGAAAGAATATATTCTTAAATTTTTTACCCTGCTTATCATTCTGCATCACCTACTGTGATATGTTTCATAATAGTGTGTGTTGCATTTATTTGTGAAAAGCAAAATAAATTCAGAGCATTGGAAAGTGCATTATTAGATCAAGAGTGAAAGATGTTTAAAATAATTAAGAGAAATATTTTTCTAGAATTAAACATTAAAATAGAAATATAACAGATTTTGCTTGTGCATTGTATACTTTAAAAAACTGACAGCCAAATGTATTTATATTAAAAATCAAGTCAATACATACATTAGGGCTATGTTTTGGGAATAAAAAAATATAGGAACTAAAGGAATTGGAAGAAAACAGGGGAATGAAGAAAATAGAGAAACATGACAGACACAGAGATGCATAGGAATCCAACGTAAACACACGCAGCACATGTAAAGAGCCAAGGGTGAGATAAAGAAACAATGAAAAAGTCTGCTGCCTTACTGATGTTTTCATAATAGTTGTTAATTTCTGTTAAACACAAGTCCTTCTCCATTTAGAAATTTACGTTCTCCAAATAACAGTATTTGCTCATGGAGATAATGAACAAGGCACTGAGTGGGAAGCTGAGATCTAAATGTTTGGGTTGAACCGGTATTAAATAAGAGTTGAGTCTTTAGTGGGGATTATAGGCTCTGTATTTTTTAAATATATTTTATTGATTTTTTATAGAGGAAGGGAGAAGGATAGTTAGAAACATCGATGGGAGAGACATCAATCAGCTGCCTCCTGCACGCCCCCTACTGGGGATGTGCCTGCAACCGAGGTACATGCCCCTGACCGGAATCGAACCTGGGACATTTCAGTCTGCAGACCGAAGCTCTATCCACTGAGCCAAACCGGTTTCAGCTAGGCTCTGTATTTTAAGGAAAAAGAAAGTGAAAGCTACCAGATAGTGTCAGCCATGACTCCTGATCATAGCCAGGAAAGACACCATTGGGCCTTCCTTATCTAACATGCCAGCAGTACGGTTACCAAAAACAATACTGATGGAAGCAGCCAAGGGCCTCGGAAGCAAAGCTGGGTCTTTATTGGGACTAAACAAAGCTTCCACAGAGTCACCCGATACCCAGGCTGAAGCCACAGGAAACACGCGTGGGTTACCAGAGTGGAGTTCAGCAAAAACAGTCTCAGGCAGTAAGTACATCAATACACAAAGGCTATAGGCTGTCCTCACATTCTCATCTTTTTAAAAAAAAATTCCAATAGATTTTATTGATTTCAGAGAGGAAGTGAGAAGGGGAGAGAGAGAAACATCAACGGTGAGAGAGAATCATTGATCAACTGTCTCCTGCACACCCCACACTGGGAATCGAGCCTGCAACCCAGGGGGAATGTGCCCTGATGGGGAATCCAGCCGTGACCTCCGGCTTCATACGTTGACTCTCAACCACTGAGCCATGCCTGCCGGGCTCATAGTCTTTTCTGTAGAGTAAATGTACATGTAAGTCGAAGCAGGTACGCATGTTTTCTATTTTTTTGTTTCAATTTGAAGGTTAAAGTGCTTTTTTTAAAATATATATTTCATTGATTTTTCACAGAGAGGAAGGAAGAGAGATAGAGAGTTAGAAACATCAATGAGAGACATTGATCAGCCGCCTCCTGCATGCCCCCTACTGGGGATGCGCCCCCAATCAAAGTACATGCCCTTGACCGGAATCGAACCTGGGACCCTTCAGTCCGCAGGCCGACGCTCTGTCCACTGAGCCAAACCGATTTCGGCATATTTTCCATTTTTATATTCACTCCACCATATATTTTCCATGTAATTTGCCCTAATAAAGGACAATGACATTATCAGAGACAGAAAAGGCAATTGCCACATGTCCTGAAATGCACTCAGCGGACCACAAAGAGCTGTATCTCCATTGCTAGGAGGTGAAGAGAGTCATGGTCAAAGACACATGGTTTGGCAAGAGGAATTTTGAAATAAATGAATGTAAAGAGTGGTGTCTAGCCCTATTCAGTTTGGCTCAGTGGATAGAGCATTGGCTTGTGGATTGAAAGGGTTAGATTCTGGTCAAAGGCACAGGCTTGGGTTGTGGGCTTATTCCTTAGTAAGAGGTGTGCAGGAGGCAGCCAATCAATGATTCTCTCTCATCATTGATGTTTCTATCTCCCTCTCCCTCTTCTTTCCTCTCTGAAATCAATAAAGATATAGGGGGGGGGGGGAGAATGAGTAGTTATTAGATGTTGGACAGCCAAAAAAAAAAAAGGAATATAATGGACATTATATTTTCCTGCCCATCATAAATTTTCTTTTTCTTTTATTTTCTAACAAGAAAAGTCTAATTTTTCTGTGAGAACAGCCTCTCTGCACAATATAGCATGTTGGTGGAAATATCACTCAAGTTTTTTTTTTCCCCTTTATTGGCACATGACTCACTTCAGTCTAATAAATGCCCTCTCTCTGCACAGCACGAGGAATGAAAATTGTGGGCGTGTCCCACGGCCGCACTGACTGGGGGAGAGAAGGTCTATTGTCCTTTGTCAGCCAGATCCGTTGACCTGCTCTGTCCAGTTCCTTCCACCCTGCTGAGCCGTGACCCCGAGCTTCCAATGACTTCCTGGCCTTCATTGTTCACAGAAAATGTGTAGTTTGTTTGTATAACCAGAGAAATAAGGCCATCCGTGTTTTCTTTTCCATTGGTGCTTATTGTATTTATGATTGTTTGAAAACAGGAGGCCCATAAAAATAATAAGTTTTTAGGGAATACATTATCCTGTTTCTCCTAACACGAGCAAAAGCAGGTGCTCTTACATTCTCCCTTCGAGTTGTTCACCATGTATTTTTGGCTTCGGGTTTTCCAAAGTGTATTTTGGTTAAACATAGAGTGGGTCTATGTACCTTCCTCCAGACCAGTGGTCCTCAACCTTCCTAATGCCGGGACCCTTTAATACAGCTCCTCATGTTGTGGTGACCCCCAACCATAAAAATTATTTTCTTTGCTACTTCCTAACAGTAATTTTGCTACTGTTGTGAATCGTAATGTAAATATCTATGTTTTCTGATGGTCTTAGGCGACTCCTATGATGGGGTCGATGGACCCCCCAAAGGGGTCACGACCCACAGGTTGAGAACCACTGCTCCAGACAGTTTAGTTCAACAAATGCCTAAAAATATGCTGTATTGTTTTGTTTTGTTTTCAGCTTTTCCTTAAAATAACATTTCTTAGAAGATAATCCAACAGTTTATACATTTTTAAATTAAATCAGCACAGCATCCGAGATGGTGTTCTTGGAACAAATGTGGAGATGCATGCGGCCGATCCTTTTAGAACTCCGCCAGAGAGTCATTTCTCTCTACTTAGCTTTCAGAAGTCCGATTTTGTTTCTGCAGGCATATCGCCACAATTGCATTCTCGTTGTTTAATTATCGGTCTAGAGATGGTGTATCATACCCCTGGCCAATGAGAGGTCAGTGGAACTTCATAGCAGTGCTTTGGCAGAAAATTTTATTCACCCATTTAAAGAATGAAGCAGCCGAAACCGGTTTGGCTCAGTGGGTAGAGCATCAGCCTGCACAACTGGAAGGTTCCAGGTTCGATTCCCGTCAAGGGCATGTACCTTGGTTGCAGGCACATCCCCAGTAGGGGGCGTGCAGGAGGCAGCTGATCAATGTCTCTCTCTCATTGATGTTTCTAACTCTCTATCCCTCTCCTTTCCTCTCTGTAAAAAATCAATAAAATATATTTTTAAAGAACGAAGCAAATGATGGGGAAAGAAATCCAGATCGCCCCCTCCCCTTCCTGCTTTTGGCCATGGTGGAGTGGGTAATAAGATGGAGCTGCTTCAGTTAACCAGAGAGCATATCCAATGAGAAGGTTTGTAGCGCAGAAAGATGAAAGGCAGAAGCCTTGAGTTCACGCTGTTATTATTGAGCAGTTGAAATGCTATTGGGAACCTGCATTAGTTGTACATGTTAATCTCATGCCATGTATGTCTATACACTGAGATTCTTGGGTGCATAATAAACGTGTGTATGAAAAGTTATACAATAGACAAAAGAGAAACGATGCTGAAGGAAGTTGGTGAGGTGAGTTTATTTAGGCCACGTTTACTTTGTGACTCAGGATTTCACACTACTCACAGACAGCATGTAATCATACAGTGGATCTTCACAAGTTTGCTTCCTCTAAGATTAAGATGACGACCTTATACCAGCAGTATCGTTTCTTAGTATAAAATAAATCAGATCTTTTCTCATACATTTCCTAACAAAAATAAGCAGGTATGCTTTGTCTCTAAGTAGTTGCATATTAGAACATTTCTCTTATATAAAATATCATCTTGTTAACATTAAATTTTTACTGAACTTCTCCAAATAAATGCAAAGCAGTATTGCCAAATTTAATTGTTCAGCGCACCTGAACATTTTCAAACAAATACCTAAGAAGAATGTACTTTTTGTAACTAGGTGAAAGTATGTTTTTGTCTTTCAATGATTTGTCAAAGGTTTATTAACATGGGAGTTTAACCATTGCATTTGCAATTTGAGAGGGTGTGATTGCGTTCTAGATAAAAAGTAATTTATGTTAACAGATGAGATTATAGAATACTAGAGGATGCTTTTTAAGAGCCAGAGAAACATAGAGAAAACTTTAGAGGAAGACTATATTAGAAACATTAGAGATATTGAGTCTAGTTAATTATATTTATATTTTCTGACTTGAATGCAGAGAAATGAGTGATGGCAAAGCATGCTAAAATTCCTATCTCTCTTGTCGCTTTTATTTTTATAAGACCTTATGAATCTACAGATTTACACTTTTATTCACATTGTTCTCCTCACACTCTTTTATTCCACTCTTCAGAATTGTTAGAGACTATTGAGGATTGTTGTCATGGTGATCAATCCTAGAGACTATCTCATGCATCTCAGGCTTTGGAACCAAATTGACTATCAAAAAGAAGCAATATAATTTTTTAAGTGCCTATTATTGCTAAGAATAGAAGGGAAGATTTTGAAGGATTTTTAAAATATCTAACATTTAATATCAATTTACTTCTCTGATTGCTCCGTCAATAAATAATTGACCATTGAGGTTAGAATTAGTTAGGAAATTAGTTCGCTATTACAAGTACAAAAGAATCAGAACTGAACCAGTGTAAGTGTAGTAGGCATGGGGAGAAGTGATTAAATTGTTGCTATATTTTGAAACTTGTAAAGGTAGAATTTACTGAAAGAAATGGAGGGAGTATGGAAAAGAATAGTGACTTGAGTAATTTTGATTTAAGTAACTAAAAAAATTGAATTATTGTTTATCAAGACAAGAAGACTATGGAAGAAGGTTTCTGGAAATAATAGAAAAATTTGTTCAATTTGCGATGTTAATTTCCAAAGGCATGAGAAACACCCATGTGTCAGCTAGGTTGAATGTGCAGTTGAATAGATGAAGCATCATACAGAGTAGAAATTCAGGAATACAAATCTTCTGCCTATGAATTCTACCTAAAACTGTGAGATGGAAGTAGATATCCTGGGAAGTGGGTGGATATGGAGAGAGGAGACGTTTGATGACTGAGTCCAGGTGCATGGCAACATTTAGTTGTCTAGGGAGTGAGTGAGAATCAGCCAGAGAAGATAGGCCTGCGTTTCTCCATCTCAGCACTACTGCCATTTCAGGCCAATAACTCAGTGGTGTGGGAGAATGGTCCTGCGTATTGTAGGGTGTTTAAGAGTAATTACCAGTAGCACACTTCTTTTCTAGATGAGACAAACCAAAGAATTCTCCAGACAGTGTCTGAGAGGAAGGGAAGGCACAGAAAAATAGCCCCAAGATGAGAACTACTAGGCCAGACTTTTAGACAATAAATGTGGTGGCATTGAGGTTAGTGTAATTTTTTTTCTATTCCAGGGCAGACTGAGCCATCAATTGTTTCAAAGATAAAAGATGGAGACTAAAAATGAATGAACAACATGGTGGTCCTTGGTATCCCATCCTCATTTCCTCAAACAGCCTCATACCTGATTTTCTTTCTTCTGCTCTGATTCTTTCATAGTCTGTTCTCAGAACAGCATCCAGTATGAACCTGTAAATATATGTTTAGTCATGTTAAAATCCCTTCACTGTATTTCTCCATCAATGCTGATGTCTTTGTAAGGCCAACAGTGACCTGTACAATTTAGACACATGCTCTCACTTTGATCTTATCTCTTACTGCTCTCCCCCTTGCTTCTTTCTTTGAAGCTCTTCCCATAATACGTAAGGAAGGTCCCATCTTAGGCATTTTATAACCTCCCTCTGCCTGGGCTTTTTTTTCCCTAGGTGACTATCTGGCTCACTCCTTCTCTTCCTTCTACTCTTTGAACAAATGCCAGCTTCTCATAAAGTGTTTACTTATGATTGTATTTAAAATTGCAAATACTCTTCCACATGCCTACCTGATCCATTGCCCTGTTTATTATCATTATACTTAGCGCCTTTTATTTATTTATTTTTATTTTTTTAATATATTTTATTGATTTTTTAGAGAGAGAGGAAGGGAGAGAGATAGAAAGTCAGAAACATCGATGAGAGAGAGACATCGATCAGCCGCCTCCTGCACACCCCACAGTGGAGATGTGCCTGAAAGCAAGGTACATGCCCCCAACCGAAATCGAACCTGGGACCTTTCAGTCCACAAGCTGACGCTCTATCCACTGAGCCAAACCGGTCTCGGCGCACCTTTTAATATAATATGTATTTTAAAAAGTGTGTCTCTACTGACTAAGATGTATTAACAAGGAAATATATGGAAATTGGAAAAATGTAATGAATACTGACAGTCATTGTTAGTCTTTATTTTCATGTTTCACACACAGATGTTTTAGATTGGATTGTCTAGATTTTTACCACTCTACTTTGCCTGGTCATGGATTAGCAAAAGCAAGCTAGCTATTTCAGGGGATTTTTCTTGCTATTATTAATTTGAGATTGTTCAAACTGGGACTCGCTTTGATTGCGCTATGCTCTCAAATGTAAGAGTTTTGGTAAATGTGTGTGAAAAGCAAAGTTAATAATGTCTAAATTCATAAGCATGATGAGCTAATGAAAAATGAAACAGCTTCCTCATCACTCTCCCACGAGCATCTCAGCAATGCAGCCTCATCCGTGATGTTTTTCTCCTGAAATATTTTTGTTTGAGCTGACAGTATGTCCTATAAGACTAAATTATATATTAGCATAAAAGTGTATGTATGATGCGCTAGAGTAATCTTTCAAGTTTGTCATCTTCCCAAAGTGTAATGAATTAGTGGATCTGTGTGATTTGGCCCCATTATTCAAACAGAATGGGAGCGCTAGAATATGTTCAATACATTTAGATGAAACATAATTTATAGCTTTCGGATAAAAACCTACTGCTAATGTCATCTCACTATTATTCTTCTTTATCTATGCTTTTATTTTTGAGTGTATTTCATATTTCAAAGAGAGGTAGCATATTCTAATTTTAATGATGAAACATTTATCATACATCACAAATGGCCTCACAAATATTACCAGTGTAAATATTTCTCCTGTAAATTTGGTTTTTTTTTTTTCTATATGAAGAGTGATCCATGTTAAGATAGTGTATAGTTTTATTCCTGGTAAAATTAAAAAGTATAGATATTACAGAACTCTATTTTATGCTTTATAGACAGAAATGTGCTTTAAACCATTAATATGCTTAGCAAAAGTGATTTTTAGCAAAAGTCCTGAGAGAAATACGCTATTGAAAATTTTACCCAAATGTATAAAGTGGTGGAAAAGAAATATCCTGTTTCTGAATTATCTCTGTTTTTTAGTATCTTTTGAATTCCCAATCTAATAACTTCTATTTTTTTAAAGTAATTCAAAGGAGCTTATGAACATTATTTGTCACACAGCTAATTAAGAGGCTAGGGGGAAAGCAGTTGCTAAATTTTTTGGAGATATCATTGTTTGGAATCAGTGGAACTTAGTAAAAAGTAGTTGCTCTTGAGCCAAAATTGTAGGTTGAAATCCTACTCCAGGACCTAACTCTTTGATCCGGAACAAGTTTCTATATAAAAAACTTGATAAAAGTACTTGTATCATAACTTTACCTGGAGACTATGTTTGTGCATGTGGCATGTCCATAACAGTGCCTGAAATGTACCCTGTATGAGATAAATGCTGGTTAAAATTATCTTATGTGGCTAGATATATGCAACTCACTTATATGCATGCTAGGATCATTTTTATGTGTATTTAATATTATGCTTTTCCTCTTTTAAAATATCCTATTATGCCTTTCACTTGGAACAAGGTATCTGATCTATTAAAAGTTTCATTCATTGCCATTGTTGTTTCTTATAGAAACACGTGATTATTGTAGTGGTCAACAGAAACTTCACTCCAAGTTCTTAACTCCCAGGTAGAAGAGAAATATAAATGAAGGGAGAAAATTATTCATAAAAAACATTTGGCGTTTAACATTTCTTAGTGTTAAATATTGGAAAACTTTAAATTTCTCAACAATTAATTTTATTTAAACAAATTAAAACCCATTTAAACAAGTTAAAAACTAAAATTAATTACATTTGCCACCAAATTTTCTTTTCCTCCTTAGCTAAAATACATATTAAATATCTTTAAAAAGTAAACATGGGTAAAGATGACATGAACTCTGATTTTCTTAAGCTTTTCTTTAAAAAATTATCTTCATTGTTGAAAATATTATGAAAGTTTTCCCTTTACATTCCCCCATTAATGCCTCCACCCAGGCCCTCCCCCTCCCAGGCCTTTACTGCATTATTATCTGTGTCCATGGGCTATGCATATATTCACATAAATTCTTTGGTTAATCTCTTCCCACCCCCCATTCCCCTCTTCCTTCTGAGATTCTTCAGTTCGTTCCATGTCTCTGCATCTATTTTGTTCATCAGTGTATCTTGTTCATTAGGTTTCACATATAAGTGAGGGCATGTGATATTTGTCTTTTCTCTGACTGGCTTATTTGAATTAGCATCATACTTTCTAGGTCTCTTCATGTTGTCTTAAAGGGTAAGAGATCCTTCTCTTTTATAGCTGCATAATATTCCATTGTGTAAAATCATTTTTCTCATGATGTGTCTTGGTGTGTCTAACGATTGTTATTTTAGGACAAAATGAATATTTTCAATGGATTAGAATTATCTTTATATTTGTTGTCTATTTCAGCTCTTACATGTCATTATCCTACTTACTCAAAAAAAAAAAAAATGACGCCGAGACCAGTTTGGCTCGGTGGATAGAGCATCCGCCTGCGGACTGAAAGGTCCCAGGTTCAATTCCGGTTGGGGGCATGTACCTTGCTTGCGGACACAACCCCAGTAGGGGGCATGCAGGAGGCAGCTGATTGATGTCTCTCTCTCATCGATGTTTCTGACTTTCTATCCCTCTCCCTTCCTCTGTGTAAAAAAATCAATAAAATATATTTTTTTTAAAATGCTGTTTCTTAAAAAAAATAAAAATTAAAAAAATTAAAAAATGACGACCTTCTGGTGTTAACATGAAATGATCTTTAAAAATTAATATACAAATAATAAGCAGGATGTCAGAAAAAAAAGGAAAGACCACTGGCCTACCACCTAGTTTGTGTTTATCAACAAAATGCATGTGACCATTCATATTGCACATGTGGAAATAATTAAGGCATCTTTCCAATCCATCTTCAAATGTGGTAGAAAGATAAGCTGCTACAATTCCAAAACTGCAATGGTAATGAGCAAGAAAATTACCCTCTTTGCATAACATACGGGTAATTTAATTGAACCTAATTTTCTTCTTAAATTCCAAAGGGAGGTTTTTCTTAATGCCGGGAAATTTACCATTGGGAATCTTTCTTCCCCACTCCACGTATTCCCTTAATAGTGGAAATTACCTTGATGTTACAAATCCTGTTTACTTTCCAAACATCATTTTAAAATGTTCAGTCAAAATTTTTCTCCCAGTTCCTACTGAAATTTATTATGATACCAGAATTTAGATAAGTACATTCACATTTTTTATTTCTACTTTATCTTAATTTTAAATAATAAAACAGATTCTTGCATGATCTGAGAACAAACCTGTCACCCAGGCATGTGCCCTGACCAGAAATCAAAACCATGACCTCCTGGTTCGTAGGTCACTGTCACACACACACGTATACACAAACAAGTAAAACAAACAAAAAAGGATTTTCCCACCAGCCTTTTAAAGAGATGGGTTCATTAAAAATAAGCAACTTTTATTTCATCAATTTCCTTCTCATGTAAAAAATATATATAAATGTGTGGGAGTTTAAGATCCATATAAATCCATTTGAATTGATGATACAGATACATGCAAAGAACACCCTATCAATTAGTTATATGTCTATGTTTTAAGTATTTTTATGTAAAATAAATGGTAATATTTCTTATTTCTCAAAAGCTGTATGTTTAAAGCGATTTTAAGGTAATTGTTTGGAGAACCCAAATACCTGACAATTACAGAATGGTTTAAAGATAAGCTGCCCTTCCGACAGCATTAACATGTTTATGGCTAAGAAACTAGCTCTCCTCCATCTTTTGTTTCTAAATTTTACTGCAATAGCCCGGCTGCAGTGGCTCAGCGGTTGAGCATTCACCTATGAACTAGGAGATCACAGTTTGATTCCTGGTCAGGACACCTGCCAAGGTTGCAGGTTTATTCTCAGATCATACAGGAAGCAGCCTATCAATGATTCTCTCTCATCAATGATATTTCTATTTCTCTCTCCCCTTTTCTTTCTTTCTGAAATCAACAACAACAACAAATATATAAATTTTACTACAATACATGCTCAGCACATACAATGTAAAAAGCACAGTGTAAGATAAACAAGTGGAGCATAATCACTCGTTATTCTAAAGCCTGCTCAATGAGAGGTCATTTATTATTTGTCTATATACAATTCTAATTCTCCATGTGTTTTCTCAAATAAGTATAATTCTAAGAAAAACATGAGTCAATACTTGATCACATCTCTCCACTGTATAACAAGAGAACTACTTGCCAACATTTGCACTCTTTGAGGGAAATACATGCTAGAGAATGTCTAATGATGACATGTCTGCTCCCTTAGTAAAATTCCCACAATCCCACTCAGAGCATTTCTGGTTAACCTCCTATAGGGCACAGCTCGCCCGCAGTCCCCTGGTGTCCTAATGGCTGTCAGCTTATGCGAGGCTTTTATTACATCTCTGAACACGGGCGTAAGTAGCCTGCCTGTTCCACTAACCAGCTCTCCCCAGCTCTCAGCCTGAGGCCAGTCACCGTCTGCCTCAGACCCTTCTCTACCTCTGGCATTGCATTTTTCCCTTTTTCCCCATCAGCTCACTGCTCTCCATTATTTATCAGACACTGCCCAATCCGATTTTTCCGTGCGTATGTCTCCTCTCCTCTATGGAATGCTCATTTCATCATTATCGAACACCTCTGCATCCTGAAAAGTTTTAGCTCTTATTAGTTGATTGAACACATTGTAGGAATACAGTAAAAATGCCTCGGGAATGTTTGCCCAATAGGGGACAAAAAAAGAAGTATTTATTCATTCACATTTTTACCCCAATGCTCAAACTTTAATTCAAGCAAGTTCCATTTTCATCTCAGGCGTACACATGATAAAAAATGCCTGAGAAGATTCAATTACCGCCTAAACTTCCGAGATCCTGGGATTAAGCTGGAGGATTCAGGGGCAGTAGAGACTGTCAGTTAGTTTCCTCGGGTGTGAGAATGATGGTTACTGAATTTAGAAGTGAGCCAGGTGGGTATGAGGCAGGGCTCCCGATGGGTCCAATAAACTATATCTGGAACTACTACATTTTAAACATAGAGCTTTAACCGTAGTTAGTATGACTCAGTTCTAGTTTAAGGCAATGAGTCTTAGCTAAGTGAATATCTTGCATCAATTAATAAAGTTGTGAGTTGGTTTTACCATTCATGTACTTTTTTTTGTTCCTCTTGAAACTATATCTCCATTCAAATATATTCCTGGACCTTTAAACTCATGTTTTCAACTTTGATAGAGCATAAATATGTGAATTATCCAGAATTTCTTTAGCATGAACATGCTTTACAAGCAGGAAGTTAAAATAACCAGGTGAACAAATATTCGGTTTAACTGTTCCCTGCTTCAGGGTCTTCTCTTTTGTAAAATTGCATTGTTTTCTGGTGCAAACTATGGAGAAGGATGGTTGCTAAATTTTATCGACTCCAGCAGTTCTGACTTGTTTTCATAATCACCTGTTTATAACTCTCTCCTCCAATAGGTAATAAGCTATTTGACAATAGGTACTTCATTGAATTACTCTTTGAGTCTCCATCTCTAAGCACAGTGCCTAGAAAACACATATGATAATATGTGTGAGAAGAATGAATGAACATATGTAAAGTAAGCTTCTTATATCAATTTAATATCTCAAAATGAGAGATTATTTAATTTTTAATACATTTGTTAGTCTCTGAACTTTCAAATAGTGTAATGAACACAATTTATTAGAAATTTTAATTTATAAAACAGTATTAAATTTCACAGCCTATCAGTTTCTGGATATAAATATATTTTAACATTCTTAATATTATTTCTCAAGCAAAATTGACTTCCATAAGGAAGAATAGCAATTTAGTCATACCTAGGAGATAATTAACTGCTTTATGGAAGAATTATGCATGATGATTAAAAAAACAAAACCAAAAGTATTTACCTTATTTATACAGACTGAATAAAAATATTTGCAAGTATATATAAAATCATCCCCTCTGATAAAATAATATCCAAAGAGGATTTTAAAATAAAAAATTACTGGACTTTCAGGTACATTTCCCTTCAGTTCAATGATATAACAATAAGCCTATTTTATCATATAATATTATTTAGGAATTTTGTTAAAACTATAAATAATGTTAGATACTTTGGAGGTAATAAAGATAGTGGGTACTCTACCTTGATTATCAGTGTATTATTTTCTCATACAAGTACCTTTGAAATATCAACAAAATGATTAATCTCACTTCAAGTTCTTCTCAAGTTACATGACTATGCCATCAGAGACATGTACCTCATTCTTGAACACATTCAATAACTTCATCATATTGTCTAGCTTGATATTCTGAGAAGGAAAGGTCTGGGAAATGCTATGTGAATTATTGACTGATTGCACTTGACCTGAAATTACCTGCTCATTCCCACCCAAATCATTCGAAGTTTATCAAGTCAACTCCTGTGATGAAAATGAAGCACCTGGCATCATACCGTACCTGTAGATGTTCTTTGATAAATATAATATTTGACACAGAGATATTAAAATATATATTTAAATTCTAGTATAGAAAATAAGTTCAGTTAATCTTCTATCATTCACTAAAATTAGCTGTATTTTTTCACTAGGCCATAATTTGAGTTGTTACTTTAGGGCTCTTATGCATTTCTTCTTTTCCAACTATTTTAATTGAAAAAATAGTTGATAATGGTTCAGTTGTATGCCATAATATTATGAAAGAGTAGTAGCAAGGACATATAAAACATAATGCACAATTGAATTGAAGTAGCTAGTGTAAAGGAGTAGTAAAAGTTGATAAAAAATGATGTACATTAAACTTTATTATATTAACAATAATAAGTAAAATAAAGTTACACTATCTTGTACTAAGGATAAAACCATTAAGTATATCAAATAAAAACATTTGATTTTATGTATATGACATTGCATGTTAACACAATGCCTCATGTTGCCATGGTAATCAAATTTTTTAGAGAGCTTTGTAATTTGTTGATTGGCAGATAATGTTTTCTGTGGATCATTCAAAAATTGTCGAAGGAAGAAATAAATGAATAACTAAAACAAAAACAATTTTTTTTCTAAATGATGTGTTCAGAATCTATTGAACACCTCATTCAATAAAATGACACAATTCAGAGAGAGGAGTTTGCTGTCAGGAAGACTGTGTTCCTAGTACTAGTATAGAAGAAAAGGAGCACTGCTTCTTTAGATTCATTGATCTCTGATTATAGTCCTAAAACCAAAGTAATAGAAAGAAGAAAGAAAGAAAGAAAGAAAGAAAGAAAGAAAGAAAGAAAGAAAGAAAGAAGGAAGGAAGGAAGGAAGGAAGGAAGGAAGGAAGGAAGGAAGGAAGGAAGGAAAGAAAGAAAGAAAGAAAGAAAGAAAGAAAGAAAGAAAGAAAGAAAGAAAGAAAGAAAGAAAGAAAGAAAGAAAGAAAAAGAAAGAAAGAAAGAATTAAATAGGCCAGTGTATCAAATCCTCAAATTCTCCAGAATGCTAAAAGATTGCAAATGTTTTGTGTTGTCATGCTGATGTCAGAGACTTTCAGGAGCAAATGTTTATTGCAATGTGCTACCCTGGTTGCTTATGTGCAGATGTATATTTAAACCGAAGGGATGGAGTTGCACTTTCAGAGTTTGATCCAACAGAAATGTATTCATTATTCTGTGAGCACAATCTACTGGACTGAAATTAATAACATCGAAAATACATCACAGAAAATACTTTGAGTAAAGATTCTGTGCTGGATCAAGGACTCGGTAAAATGATTTAGGCTTACTGGCATTACTGTCTCTCAAGCAGAGACAAATTAATGATCTATATAACTAGGTTTTACCATTTACAGACATGAATCTGAGGAGTTCAGAAGGCAGTAAGTAAAATACCTTTACACCTAAGAGTCCTTTAGATTGAATAACCATAAATCTATACATTTTATATAGAAGAATCTGAAGAGAAAACTGATGGGCAATTATTTGTGTAAACATGAAGTGGCACAGATGCAAGCTACCTTACGTACTGTATATTTTACATAGATTGAATTAATCAACTTTAGAATTATGAAAGATGTTGACTTAAACAAGAAAATTATCAGGAGGATGATTCAGACAATCTCTGAAGACTTTGCATTTTGATGATATCATAATTATTCATACAAGTTTTTCCAAACAAGAGTTTTTGCTTCTGCTATTCAGAACTCATTAAAGAATCATGGTATTTTGAAGAAAATGCAATGATCTTTTAAATTAAAGGTTAAGTGTTACAGTAAAAGTAAGACAAACTGGCAAGAGCGGTAATAGTCATTGAAATATAATTAGGAAAATAATATTCTATAATATATACAGAGTGATTATAAAGTAGTGGTTCTAAGAAACATGATTTTTTCTATCATAAAAACAACTTAGTAAATGTAAAAATCATACCATATAAACTCATTTTAGCATACACATCCCTTAAGTTAATTATTTAAAATATCATTGCCTAGGCTTCAATTTCTTATATCAACCCTCTTGTCACAAGGATGGTAATAAACTTTTATAACTTGTTGTATAAAGGTTTATGACAAAAAGGCAGTCTATTTTGAAGTATTTACTCATTTTAATAAGACTTCTTTTTGTCATTCGTTCTGAAAAAGAAGTGGAAAATTTTGAATCAGCTGTGAAAATTAGCGTATACATCATCCTAGGATTAAAAAGAAACTAATGCCTAAAGCAGAAAAAAGTAAGAGAAATTTTACACTCTTCACCATTTTTTCTTAGCTTAATGGGGACAAATAATAATAACTGTGAGAAAACTCTCCAGCTTTAACACACATGTCTTTCTAGCAAAGATTAAATTCTCAGTTTGAAAATTAAGGTATGGCCTATTTTTTTAAGTGTTTTTGTGGAGAAAAATCTGTTAAAGTAGCTTTCAATGACAGAAAGAGATTTGGAAGTCCATTAATAAAACCCATTAAGCTGATATTCCACCTGATTGGATCCCTTGTTCGTTGTCCATCTGTATTTTTTAAACTGTCATAACATCTGCATGTGTGGTGGGAACAGATGTTGGGATAATTGGAAGTGTCGTTGGGCTATTCCTCATACACTCTGTGTCTTGAGTTCTATAGACACCTGGGAAAGAGAATTCGAGAGAACAGAGGAGATCCTTTCTTCTAAAGAAATGTGTAATCACTGAAACGAACCAATTAATTAGCATATGCGTGCTTCTAATAACTACAATGTGAAAAAAAAATGAACATCAATGTCATTTAACACACATTAAGTGTTAAAAGATGGCAATTGTTTTGTTACATTTCCAGTCACCATTCCCTTGTACACTAAATTCTTCAACTGTTATTTTATACTAGTGGCTCGGCACGTGAAATTGTGCACAGTAGGGAGCCAGCCGCTTCCACAGTAACCACAGTGTGCCTGCAGGAGCCGGCAGGAGCTGTGGCACTTCTGTGGGATCCAGCAGGAGCTGCAGCACACCTGTGGGAGCTGGTGGAAGCCACTCTGCTTCCTCAGGAGGAAGGAAGGTGGGAGGGAGACGTGCCACTTGTGCAAGAGGCAGGAGGGAACTGTGGCCACTTCCCGTGGGAGCTGGGAGCAAGTGGCCACCACCTGTAGGAGGCAGCAGTGAGCCACCACCACCCATGGAAGGTGGGAGAAAGCTGCAGGCACCTGCAGGAGCCAGAGGGGAGGAAGGGACCAGGAGGTGCTCCATTCACCTCCTGGTGACAGGTCGCACACACAGCGCTGCCCACCTGCACACATCTTGCTGCCCATTCAGTCTCCTGCTGATCGGTTGTTACATGTGAGGGTGTGATGACTAGTTGCATATTAGCCTTTTATTATATAGGTTAATGTTTGTGAAACTTAGTTTGCTCTGATCTACATGATAACTATCGCACGAATATGTATATATTTGTATCTAGATTCCATCAAGGCTAAGTTCAGTGACTTTTTTTATATATATATATTTTATTGATTTTTCACAGAGAGGAAGGGAAAGGGATAGAAAGTCAGAAACATCGATGAGAGAGAGACATCGATCAGTCACCCCCTGCACACCCCACACTGGAGATGTGCCCACAAGCAAGGTACATGGCCCCGACCGGAATCAAACCCGGGACCTTTCAGTCCGTAGGCCGACGCTCTATCCACTGAGCCAAACCGGTCTCGGCAGTTCAGTGACTTTTTACTGTTTAATACTTTTGTTGTTTAATTTTCCTCCTTAGGTCTGGGCATAGTAAAAAAAATAATTATCTTGCATATAAAAGATGAGAAAAACTGGATCTACCACACTAAGTCTTCACTTGACAAAGGAACTAAAAATGTAAGCTTTATTGATTTAATTATATCTGGACTTAATGGTTTGATATGAGAGGGAAACATTGATGTTTTGCCTTCTATATGGATCCTGAATCGAACTGGCAGCCGTGCAGGCCACGGAATGACTCTCAACCACTTGAGTCACTCCTGCTGGGCTGAACTTAGTGTTTCTTAAGTTTAACTACAACATAAATATGCTTCTCTGCTCTCTACTTCCCTTTGCGTTTTGTAACCAATTGCCCGTCAAATTTGTCTTTAAAACCTCTATTCCATGTGTAGGAATTAGTATTATTGACCACATGTTCTTATATCAAATTTCACTCTAAAACATGACCTATTTGGAAAATGGACAGGGGATGGAATGTATAAACATAATATACCCCTTTAATTAGCAATTCATCTATGGCAACGTGGCCAAGAAACCAAGGTTTGTTGGTAGATTTATTTGGTAGAAGTAGCCACTTGTGAGATCATAGATATTACAGCATGTAACCTATTTCTAATGACAACCAAAGGATTGCAATTTATATAAAGCTTATAGATAAAACAGAACATACTAACATTTCCCAAATAATGTTATTTTTGATTGCTTTCTGGTCTTTTTTATTAAATTGAAGGAAAAAAAAACAGGACTCACTGGGATTAATGACAGAAAACATTTATTTTTTATATCATAGCTGTACAGAGTGACTTTAAACTATAGTATTTTTTTATACTTTGAAATCATACAGTGATTTGTTTTCCTGATATAACCTTACTTTGCACAGTGTGGTGTGTTTTATATCAGAAACTCACTAGGCTTATGGCTTTAGTCTTATTTTGAGTCTCATTTGTGTCCATACGGATGGTTTTCTAAATAGTTACTAAAGGAATTTAATAGCTCACAGTCACACCTGTGAAATTCAAGTATCCATGTAGCTATACAGTGCCTGAACTCGGCGATTGTGTCATTTCTCATTCAAATACTTATTTACCACCAACCACTTTATCAAATCAGTGAAGGGAACGCATCAATATTGTTGAAACATCATAGTAAATGAAAAGCCAGAGGGAAAAGTCTTTCACATGAACTCATTACAAAAGCATCAGCGTGCAGTCCTTACAATTCTTAAACTAGATGGCCAATGGGGAGTTCTTGAATCTTATAGAGTTTTCATAAATTTCACTTCAGAGCTTTGTTAAGAAAATTACAGAAATACTGTGAACATGATGTTGGGGAAAGAGGCAGCCTATGCAACACAGATATATATTGGCTGCTAGTTGTTTCAGCTAATTATCCAGGTTCTGGTGACCAAGCACATTTTCAGCTCTGGTGGAGTTTAGGGCACTGAATACGTCATTTCAAGGGTGCTTCATATGATAGCAAAGTCTCTTCACATGTATCTTAGAGGGTCTCAAGTAGAAAGCTGTTTAAATTAATATGATGTGGGAAACAGCAGAAAGGTATTCCAGGCAGATGGAACCATGTGTCTGTAGTGCTTGTCTGAGACACAGCATGTTGTACGCGATGGCAGAGCAGGAAGAAGAGTGATGAATTATGAGAGTGAAAGACAGCAGCTAAGTCAGAGTTCCAAGTCCAGTTACACTAAGGAATTTGTTGGTGATTTAGGGGGTAATTAGAATCCATAGGAGGATTATTCATGGAAGATTCTGAATGTACCTGTGTATCGACAGATGGACAAGAGTGAAACAAGTGTATAAATTTGGGATAAGGAGAAAATAATGACTTAGATTATAATGATGGTAGATTTATTTGGTAGAAGTAGCCAAATTGCATAGATATTCGGAGAAAGTAACTAATAAGACTGGAGTTTAGATTTCAGGGAATAAAAGAATTAGAAATCATGAGGTGTTATTTGCGCTACATAAATGTATCAAGAACTGTTGTTTAGTAACAACAGACAGGAAAGTTCATTGAATTTGGAAACAAGAATATATTTCCCAACCTTAGCATATCTAAAGAAAATAGACATATATTCCCAGGTTCATGATGGAAAGTTCTGACTTAACATTTCTGCGATAAATATAAGATATATAACTTTTTTCAAAGAGACATATGTGATTATTATGACAATTTTGGCAGGAACAAAGAACAATTTGCAGATAACTTGCCATACTATTAAATATGTTAACCATAATATGTTAACCATAATTATGTCAGTCCAGGTTTAGGTGGTTAAATACTTGCAATTAGTGTTACCAATATTAGGATGTTCCCTGTGGCATTCAGGAAGTTTGTTTAAATTGTGAATTTCCAAACCATACTCTCTGAGATAGTCACTGGAATATGACTTGATGGCTATACCAGACAGAAAAACACATGACTCTTCCATGTGTGGAATAGCAGTTGTGTGTGTGTGTGTGTGTGTGTGTGTGTGTGTGTGTGTGTGTGTGTGTACTGGTGGTGTCTGTATCATTATCAAAGATGCAAAGATGGTGATACCTCTGTGACCCAACTATAGCTTTCTTCCAGATATCTTTTGATAATTGAATCAAATCAGTTCATGGGCCACTGGTATCAGCTACCCAACAATTGATATACAGAGAGTATCAAAAATATGCTTTCATGTGACAGAGGTACAGACATGTTGACTTGGTTATATGGCAGTTCTCTAAATTTATGCCATATTTTAGTCTACAAGGATTTCAACTCTATGAAGTTGAGATTATCATTTCTGGTACATCCACATCATGCTGAAAGGATCTGGAGAACAGCCAAGTGAGAGTAACCAGGAAGCTGAGCATTTGAAATGGGTGTTGAGTTGGTCCTGAGTGGATGGTGCTCTCCTCTACACTCTGCCATTTTTCTCCTTCAACTCCATTGAGTAACCTAAGCATCTATGACATATGTAGGTCTTCAATGGGGCTAAGAATCGCTAATAGAAGATTATTGGAGCAAAGCCTCAGGCAATCATTTGAGAAACTATTGTTTTTAATGCCATAGGGCTTCAGTTGACACTGAATATCAATCAGCTTCTGGGTCTTGGGGTACCTTTGGCTTGGGGGTGTTCCCAAGGAGGCTGACACTCTCTAATCTTCCTAGTCACAAAGTAGGGCTTTCTCTTCCTCATTCTGTTGTGAATTGGGAGTAGTTTGAGCGTCACAAACACGGAGAAGGCACCGAAGTTCTGTGAACTTGTGTCTTACATGCCTAGCCTTCCTTTTCAATCATGTTGAGTTCTCTTAGTTCGAAAGTGATTCTCTCAAAGTTTAGGATATTAATCAGCAATTAAAAAGCTAAACCAACTGGAATTACTGATGTTCTGAGTAATCTACTGGCAATAGCTTAAAGAGGATGATTCTGGAATTATACTGAAAAAGAGAAATTTTACATAGGTCAATGATTACTGTTTCTGGAGCTCTTCCACATTTTTCCATCCAATTAATTTTATTGCAACTGCCCCTCAGCTAATACAGAAATGTGTCTTTCTATATGGTACTCTGGTTTATTATAATAAAATACTCTAAATAACGTCTCCAACCAGGACATAAAAAATGAAACATAAATACGCAATGCAATATCCAGATGATGTATCATAGAATTATACTCTTGAAACTTGTATAATTGTGTGTATGTACCAATATCTCCTCAATAAATAGAAGTTAATTTTTTTAAAAACTCAAACTTATGCCAAAGCATTCATGAAAACAATAACAACCCTAATAAAAGTACCAATAAAAAATACAGTGGTGCCTTGAGATACGAGTTTAATTCCTTCTGTAACCTTGAAGCGTGGGAAACTATGAGACACTCGAGTCATGGTAAACTGGTGGGTTGTGTGCAGCCAGTTGATCCGTTCGATTACTGCTATCTCAAATGTTGCTCGTATTTCAAAGCAAAAATTGCTCGCATCTCAAAAATCTCATATGTTAGGGCACGCGTATCTCGAGGTACCACTGTAAATCAAGAAAAAATATGTTAAGAAGTGAAACAATAGTCTTGAATATTCTTTGCTTATACTTAAAAAAAAAGAATATATGTGTAAGGGTAGTGAAGGGAAAGAAGATGGGGAAAGAAACACCAAGTGATTGTTAGTATTTATAACTCCTTCCCCAGTTATTAAAAATATCTATGTCTTTATGTGTCCTTTTACTTTTCATTGTTTATTGCTCGTTGACAATATAATTGACTTGGAAAGAACTGAGGTATACTATCCGTAAGTTATACAATGTCACTTAGAAGTCATTTTTGTCAAAATTATTTTTATAGCCCAAGTTATTTGAGATGTTGTTCCCATCTCTGCTCCGGTAATTTCCTATGTGCCTTGGAGTTGCTGATGGCTAACTTCTGCACTATTTTTTTCCTCCAAAAGAGGCATAAATACGATTTGAAGAAATTGGTTGCAGAACTGCCACCGCGCTTCGTGCACTGACAGAGGCACACGCGAGATGCTATCCCGGCTCTCCGGCAGCAAATAATTGCTAGCAACATCATGTAACGCCACACTTTCCATTCTGATTTCTAATGTCATTATTCGCTGCTTTTCCAATTTATTCCAAAACCAGCTGAGGTGCCTTCTGAGCAACGACACAGTATTTATAAAATCCCAAATTATTTCTCACAAAAATAAGTCAAGAACAAAGGAACCAAATATACCCTAAAAGAAAAAGGAAACTGACAGCTTAACAAATATTTAAGTCTTGTCAGTTAAAAACACACATATACTCAGCTATCTCAGAATAGAAATCATGATTTGATTTTGAAAAATATAATGGTATTGCGCCTCTCTATAATTTTCTCACTCTAGTTGACAGCCTTGCATTATTTGCAAGGAGATAGGCCAAAGCACTAACTATGGATAGGGCCAGAATGTTTCTCAAAAAAAAAAAAAAACTCCTCTAGAGTCTAGAATGTATCCCAAATTCAATTATCTTGTAAATATACTAGTGACAGTTGTTATATGGGTTTAATTTTGTTTTCGGCGTTAGTGTTGTACGGGGTTGTGTTCAGAAATGGTACTTACTATAAGAATTCACGCATGACGTGTAACTGAGAGGCAGATTCACAGATAATCCAGGGGAACAATAGGAGAATGGGGAAGTCAGACAGAGGAAGGCCGAAGAGCTATAGAGATGAACTGTTTATTGCTGTGGCTAACTAGCCCTTCTCCCACGGAGAAAAGCTGCGAGAGGACACAGAGCTGTTTTAGCCAGAATCCAGAAAGCAGGAGTATTTATCTTCCAGCTCAGATCCATCCCTGCTGGAGTGCTCTCCCCGGGGTGTTAATTACTGACAGTGCTTAATCTCTCCCACCTCTGCTCCTAGTACCTGGACAAAAATATATTTGATTTAGATTCTAAGATTTTAAATTCGGGGTTTCTTAGTACCTTCAAGAGTAGGAGTCTTATTTGTCAAGACAATTTTTTTTTTCCCCATCTGGAATCTGATATCAAAGAAATTTCATTGGCTCCATGAACTCGTGTGTAGAAATCAATGGCATTTCTATTTCTCCAAAATTTACATTGCCAAGTGGGGCTAGAATGTGTTAGTCATAAAACGATTGCTGAAAATGGATCATGTCAATGTATGATCAAAGGAATATGTTAGAAAAAAAGGGGTTAGAAAAACGAAGGAAATTATAGAGAATTAATATATAGTAATTATTATAAACATTTATTTTGTATACAATTATTTTATGAATAAGATATGTCATTAAAACATTACTATGATATGTTATATTATTAAATAATTTATATTCATTTACATTAAATTGTCATGGAAGCAAAATATACATAAAGGATATTGTACATATAATATTTGTACAGTTGGATTCACTATCACAAAGAGAACCCATCATGCAATGAGAACTCAGTGTTTATTTTACCCTTCGGTTCTTGAAGGATAACAAGAAAATGCACACATTTTTGTTCAGACACTTATAACTAGTGCTGCTACAGAGATATGGTACATTTGTTTTGGCAAATACATACCCATTATATTGCGAATATTCTTAGAAATGAAATTGCTGGGTCATAGGTTATGCTAATATTGATTTTAAGTAGATATTGACAAATAACTTTATAAAGTGGTTGTAGCAACTTTTACATCCAACGCAATATATATCCCTGTTGCTTTATAATTTAGCTACCACTAAGTATTATCAGTCTTTTTTTATTTTAAATGTTCTAATAACAGTGGTGAGAGTGGATGTCCTTGTCTTGTTCCTGATTTCCGAGGAAAAGCTCTCATTTTTCACTATTGAGTATAATGTTAGCTGGTCATGTATGACCTTTCTTATGTTGTGGTATTTTTTTTTTTTTCTATTCCCATTTTACTGAGTGGTTTTATCATATGTAGATGTTTTGTCTTGCCAGCTGTTTTTCTGCATCTTTTGATATGATAATAAAATTTTTCTCTTATTGTGTAATATGTTTATTTTGTATCACATTGATTGACTTGTAGATGTTGAACCATCACTTGATTATGAAATATAATCCTTTAAGTGTATTGTATTCAATTTACTAGTATTTTGTTCAGAATTTGCATTACGGTCATCAAAGATAGTAGCCTATAATTTTCTTTTTTTTTTAAATATATTTTATTGATTTTTCACAGAGAGGAAGGGAAAGAGATAAAAAGCCAGAAACATCGATGAGAGAGAGACATCAATCAGCCGCCTCCTGCACGCCCCCTACTGGGGCTCTATCCACTGAGCCAAACCAGCCTTGGCAATTTTCTTATTTTTGCATGGTCCTTGCCTGGCTTTGGTATCAGAGGAATGATGTCCATTATTTATGGGAGCAGAGATTTTAAAGACAATCCTGCCAATAAAATTTAATCTTCAGATCAGGCCTGTACGATCTGAACTCTGCATCTTTCTTCTAATTGTTACTACCTCTTGACATTTGCTCACTTAGCCATGTTACACTTCTCTCTTTATGGTACCTGAAACATAGCAAACCCTTCTCCAAACATGCATGCTTTCTCTGTGGCTGGGATCCATGAGGCTATTTCATAATTTGTGGGAGCCCCTTTCCACGACCTGTGTGGTTCAGGGTTCCCGGTTCAGGGTTCGGGTTCTGAAGGAGGCCGCACGCAAACGAAGAGACTAGAAAACATTAATTTGGCAATATTGGGGGGCCAGGCAGGAGCCTTCCAAAGTGGAAAGGACTACCACTTGCTCTGGCCTTTTTCTCCCTTTTATTAAGGCTTTTGGACACACCCCTATCCTTTAGGCAGGAAATAACAAAACAGAAATTAACATGAAACAAACAGGTAGAGGCTGCTTCAGCTAACAATGTTTCAACTAAACAGTGAGTGACAAGCTCTGACCTTTCAGAGCAATTAAGGTTGACCAGCCTCCTGGTCTCCTGTTTACATCCATTTAGTAAGAACAATGTTTGGTTTCTGACAATAATTGTCTATTTTTTTCAATTATAAATCTTTCCATTTTTATCTTACTTTTTTGTGTGAGTGTAGGATCCAAACGGAAATAATTCCATAAGACAAAGATTGTGCCAGTTAAATTCTGTTTTTCATCACAGTGTCCCCTACACCTAGCACATGGATGGCACATAAAATATAATCATTATTTCTGTATTTGGTGAGTTAATGCATGTGAGTGAGATTACTTATTTTCTTTTTTCCTTTTTTAAATATATTTTATTGATTTTTTACAGCGAGGAAGGGAGAGAGATAGAAAGTCAGAAACATCGATGAGAGAAAGACATCGATCAGCCGCCTCCTGCATGCCCCACAGTGGAGATGTGCCCACAAGCAAGGTACAAGCCCCCAATCAGAAACAAACCTGGGACCTTTCAGTCTGCAAGCCAACGCTCTATCCACTGAGCCAAACAGGTCTTGGCAAGATTACTTATTTTCTTATACTGATACCCTGCTAGTGATGAAAAACTGTAGCTTGCTAAAGAACAAAGAATTCTGTATTCCAGCATTTTTGTAGCTCAGGACTGAATTGTGGTAATATAGATTTTGTAATAAAAGATTCCTATATATAATTCATTATCTCTTGCCTTCAGTACTATAGGATTTAAATTTAATAATCATGGCTACCTGAATTAAGTGCAAGAATAAATGATAAAAATATAATTATCTTATTCAGTTAAATTCAAAATTTAATTTGATAATTTGACTAGAATTTGATTTTTGAAAGAATAACTACCCCACATATGTTAATTGTAGTGTAATATATATGTAACTTAGAAATTTTAATTTAAGATGTTCTAAAATGAAACAATTATGCAAGATTATATCTGTTGTTATATAACACAAAAAATGAACATTCACATACATATACTCAAATTCATGCACACATATGCACAAACTAGGCAAAAGAGGAGAGATGGGAAAAATTCAAAATTTGTCAGAGAACTCAATATAGATGTAAATTGATCCCTTGAAAATACTCTCCTATTTCTTTCCTTTTCTCAAAATTTTTTTCTCAATATTCTTTAAAATATTTTAGTAAAAGATTAATTAAACCTATAAGGTTTAATTTGATTGTTATTATAGCTATTTTTTATTTATACTAACCAATGTCTAAAGTTTATTAATTTATTTTTTTTCATTCAAAGTAATAGGTTGTCTAAATTTAGTATATGTAAAGTCAATGGCCATTAAAAATTAGTCACATTTTCTACAGAAATAGTCATTATTACCTTCACTAGCTCTTAAGATATTGAAATATTGGGATATTAGTTTATTATTTTCTGTAACCATATCTATGCTCTTCACATTCCATGTTCTTGTTATTAAAGGGCTCAAACTAATAACCTATAAACAATAAAGTAAAAACAAATTTTCCATTCTATTTATTAATAATCAAGTAATTTTTTATAATTATATAATGAAGTTGTGTAACTGTGAGATGTTCAGCCATCAGCCTCCATTGCTTTAATTTCTAAGGATACTTGCAGGTGAAATTACCCTTGAGCAACTTCATTAACCACTAGGTGGTAGTATATCCTTTGTTATCTTTTTTTTTTTTTTTTTAAATCACAATATCAATTTATTCTTTAAAATTTTTAATTGTATAAAATAAAATTACTCAATTTGAAAAAACAAATTTAGTACATTGTCATTCTATTTTTTACCTTTGGTTTTTCTATAAGATTTATTTCCCAATTTTTTATTTTATGTTTCCTGATTATGGAGATGGTATAAAATCTGTATTTGTAGTACAATAATTTTATTGTTTAGGATTTTTTTGTTCAGATAATACAGCTATATGAAGATAGAATATGCTTCTTAATGTATAAGAAACATTAAGGCACATTTAACATTACGTATTGAAATTAACTTTGTATCTCCATTTAAGATATACAAGTTGTATTTGATAGGAAAAAAAATCTCTTTATTCACAAATTATTAATATAATTGTTTTCCTGTAGGTTCTGCTCTTAATAAGAAGGTATTCAATACTTCAATACTTGAAAGAAAGTAAAAATAACCCGTTTTTAAAAAAAGGTAAAAGAAGTATTATATTCTCTGTTGACTCATCATTTCGGATGAAAGCATGTTTTAATTTTTTATATTTTTCTGTGCATAATGTGTCTTTTTCCTCTCACTGTTAATATTTTTTTTTATTATCGGCTCTCATTAATTTGGGTTTGTATGCTTTGTTGTGGTGCTCAATATGTTTATCTGGTTCTGGATTTGTTGAAAACCTTGGCACTTTGCATTTAGAATTAGCAGTAAATTTGGAAAATGTTCAGTGATCTTTGCTTCACTATTTTGTGTACCTTCTTCTCTTTCTTTTTCTTCTTTTTTTAAATATATTTTATTGATTTTTAACAGAGAGGAAGGGAGAGGGATAGAAAGTCAGAAACATCGATGAGAGAGAGACATCAATTAGCCGCCTCCTGCACGCCCCCTCCTGGAGTTGTGCCTGCAAGCAAGGTACATGCCCCCAACCGGAATTTGAACCTGGGACCTTTCAGTCCGTAGGCCAATGCTTTATCCACTGAGCTAAACCAATCTCGGCATACATAAGTAATGTCCCACATATAAGATAATAATCTACTTAAGTTTTGCTTTTCTCTTTTTCTAGTCCTTCATTTTGCATTTTTTTTCTGTTTAACAAATATTTTCTTCAAGTATCTACAGTGCTCTTAAATTCCATGATAATTTATAAATATACAGAATCTTTAGTAAATGTAAGAATTAATTTTTATTTATATTTTCAAATATATTATTATTATTATGTGAAATACTATATGTTTTGACACATGTGAAGCTTTATTAGGATATAATTGATATACAAAAGACTGCATATTATTAATACATGCAATCTGATAATTTTGGAAATATGTCTACCTATGTTATCATCATCACAATTTAAGTAAGAACCATATCAGTCACCTTGAAAAGTTTTAGTTTGCCCTTCTGTTGTCCTTATTTCCCTCTGCACAAAAGATATGCTAAATATAGCGTATCTCATAGCTTAGAATGGTAACAGTTTTAAGAAATATTTCTCAAAATAAGTGCTTTGGGGATTACTGTGATTAATAAAGTTGCCAAAAGCTCTTTCTTAAGGAGACATTTACCCAATGTTGATTTTTTTTTAAATCCAGATTTTCATGTATTTTCAAGGACCCTTTTATTCAGAGGTCTTTTCTTCTATCAATGAGAGTTTTGCTTTTTAATACTTTAACAACAACACATATTTAAAGAAGAATTTATGATATAATACCCTATAACAAGATAATTTCATTATAAAAGCACAAGGAAATATTAGTGCTGTTTAAAACACAATTGTTTGGAAGGTTAAGTGCATTTATGGATTTCTGCCTGATTAAAATGTTTGCATTGTAAAACTTCAGTCAAAACTCAACTCATCTACTCTGTCTGTGCCAAATGAAAATCTGTTCCACTGTCAAATGATAATTGTGAGAGGGGAGAACACACTTTGAAATATGATCATCCTGCGTCAAACCAAAATTTTGTCCATACTATGACCGTGATTAACTTATTTTATTAAATGAGGGAGGGGAATCCAGAGATTTCATAGTTATCTAATACTAGCACGTGCCACAATGTTTAATTTGCGTTTGAATCATGCACATTAATTCTACCCTAAGATGGCTGCCTTTTTAACTATGGTGAGTGACTAGACTGGCCCTGGCCAGGAGTCCTGACCGTGGTACGACAGTCACAGTGTTTTCAAGGACATCACTGACTTTCAGGACCGGATGTCACCTACAGCCTCACCAATCCTCTCTCTTGAACAACCTAACCTTTCTTTATCTAATAGTCTGCCTTCTGTCACTGACAGTTTCTTCCCAGCCTTCATTCATTTAAACCTCCTGGAGCACCTGAGTGTCTGTTTTTCAAAGGCATCTGATCACCCCTTCCAGACTTCATTCTTTTTCCTGTCACGTTTTCTCTCGTTGCTAAAAGCGCTGAGGTTGTTAGTAATTCATGGCCAAACGTATAGGAAAACAAGATGAGTGTACTTGACATATAGCATTTGATGATAGGGAGAGCTTGTTCTGATTATATACATTTATTAGACATTATATCCCACTAAAATGTAAAAAAAAAAAAAAAACTTTTACCAGAATTTAACAATGAAGTAAGGTTTACACTTAAATATTAACTTCCTTACCTTTAGCTTATTTTATCGGAGTTCAGCAAACAAGTAATTTTCATCAGCCTCGGACTTTCTATCAAAACGTAGAGGTAGTTGTAATAAATTTCTACTGCAGAAGAGGTTTTCAGTGACCATAATATGTTTTTTTAATAACAGCTCTGATAATTTAAATACAAGTGGTTCATTATATTTCTGCCTTTCACTATTTTTTTTCTAAAAATAACTTCTAATAGCTGACCAATAGATCATGTACTCTAGGTATTCAATCAGCCATTTATTTTGAGTTCATTCTATTAAATTCCCCCAACACACCCTAAATTTCCTATGCAAAAAAAAAAGTGACAAATGAACTATTTTGAGTATTTAGACATCTTATTATATATGTTTCCTGCAATTTCTGAAGATACAGCATCTTGTCACCCGTGAAATATATACAATTATTTTTTACAATTATTCACATGATATTAGATAAAATTTTTGCTCTACCCAAATACCTATTCTAGGAGAGCAGCGAAGGATAATTGTACATACACCATTTTTTTTTTTTTGCAAAAGTTTGAAAAGAAGCATAACCACCATAAAGCGGTGGCCAGTGCCCTGGAGGAGTTTAATAATTTTTTTTTAAGGAGCATAATGTGAAGTAAGAGACATATACATGTGGGTTAAAATATTCCTAGGCTATGTTTACCACTTTGTGACAGAGAGAAGAATCTAGAACTGAGAACCATCGTCCAAAGATTTTCAATGTGAACCATAACGTCATGCATTCACAGGAGGTTTTTCTAGCTTAATCCCCAGTGTGGGACTTGCAGGAGGCAGCTGATCAATGATTATCTCTCATCATTGATGTCTGTATCTCTCTCTCTTTTTCTCTCTCTCTCTTTCTCTCTCTCTCTCTCTCCCTCTCCCTTCCACTCTGAAATCAATATATATATATATATATTTTCAAAGCCCAATAATCAAGTCAAAGATTTGAAATATGAAGAAGAAAGAGAAACAAATAAAATAAAATTTTTAAAAAGCAACAGATGGACAAAGAAGAATCTCCTACAACATTCCTTTTTTTAAAAAAATATATTTTATTGATTTTTTACGGAGAGGAAGAGAGACGGATAGAGAGTTAGAAACATCAATTAGCTGCCTCCTGCACACCTCTTACTGGGGAATGTGCCTGCAACCAAAGTGCGTGCCCTTGATCAGAATCGAACCTGAGACCTTTCAGTCCACATGCTGAGGCTCTATCTACTGAGCCAAACCAGTGTTGGCTCTATCATTTCATCTTACTCAAGAGTTAGAAGCACTGATGATATGAGAATAGTTTGAAGATATTGCTTTCCATTGCTATTCTGAAGCTCACTTCAGTCTCTTGCTAAAGCAACACATGTAGAAGATAACGTATATTTGAAGGAATCCTTGATATTATTTTGAAAACTGCTTAATAATATGTCGAAAGTTATCATGTAACTAGATAATTTATTTTTCTTTCTAGCAAAAAAGCATTTATTGTGTGTAATATTACATTAAGGCACTTTCACTCACTGCTAGGATTTAGACATGTTTAAGAGATTTTTTTTTTTTATAACACAGGGGAAAGATCAGATATGCTAGCAGCCTGTTGAGAAAGACTTGGCCTGTGATTGCTTTTAGCTCTAAGGCCATGATGAAGACACAAACAGCCACAAAGGAGACTAAAAACAGAAATAGTTAACTTGTTAATGAATTTTAATCTCCAAGTGTGTATTTGTTTGGAAGAGTATAATGTCAATGTTCCTCAGTCATGGTATCATTCTTTTTTTTTTTTCCAAATATATTTTATAAATTTTCCACAGAGAGGAAGGGAGAGGGATAGAGAGTTAGAAACAACGATCACCCGCCTCCTGCACACCTCCTACTGGGGATGTGCCCATAATCAAGGCACATACCCTTGACCAGAATCGAACTGGGACCCTTCAGTCCACAGGCTGATGCTCTATCCACTGAGCCAAACCGACCTCGGCAGTTATTCTATCATTGTTATTCCATTAGGCCTTTACTCGGTGACGATAAAGAGCTCTCCAAAGGCTGTTGGCAGGTAACTGGAACAAGAGGAATACTTTGGGATATTTGTTCCTTTCACCAATGACAAGGCTGCGGTAGGGCTCAAGGACATGGCCATTTGCTGCCTACTCTTTTGCTGGTTCATTATGGTACCGAGGGGTGCCTGGGTGTAGGGGAGCAGGGTAAAGAGAAAATGTGGTGGTGAGTAAAGTGGGAAGTGAAGATGGAAAGCAAGAGAAACAATCCAGTGACAACAGAATCTCATTGGTTTGCTGTAAACCAAGGCAACATCTCCAATAGATTACAAAGCTTCCGACCCTACAGATGGTTACAGAGACATTTTATTGCTCAAAATATTGTCAATATTGAGCCCATCAGTACTCAAATACCAAGCCTGACTAAAGAGAAAGCCTTCAAATATTTGAAGCAACTGGTAAACTGAACCTAAATAAAACTGTAACATAGCCAGATCCAGCTCACCTACAGAAGAAATGAACACAGCTCTCTCCCCCGACAACATATGCAGATCAATTCCAGAAGAAACTGTGTAGGCTGTTCTGGGTTACATTTTTTATTTTGTTTGAAACAAATCAGTTGAAAAGAAAAAAAATTCTAAAATTGAAATGAGTTACAAAATAAAAACAGGTTAATAAAATTATATTAATACGTTAATATGTTAAACTATATTAATATGAAAGTAGATCTCAAAAATACAAGTATTATCAGACTTATTTTGCAAGAATTAACTGCTTACCAAAACAATACATTTCTAAGTGTGATTGCATCTAATGAAAAGAGAAAATTGAATGACATCCCACTTGAACGTAATTACAAATGTGATAGAACATAAAACAGGTATTGACAGAACTTAAGAGAAAAATATATATCCATTCACAATTATATATGTTTGACAAATCTCATAATGTTAAATGGATAGAGAAAGTTAAGTCGAGTAGGATAAGTTTAGAATATTTGAATAGCACTGCAACTCAACCTGACCTAATTGACATTCTTTTCTGATTTACAAAGAATATTTCACCAAGGTTGACAATATAGCCCATATTTTGAGCAATAAAACTTCTTAGTGAATTGCACAGGATTGAAACAATATAGTCTGTTTCCTGTTGTAATAGTTTTGGTATAAAAAATCAATAATAGGCCGATACCGGTTTGGCTCAGTGATAGAGTGTCGGCCTGCGGACTGAAGGGTCCCAAGTTCAATTCCAGTTAGGGGCATGTACCTTGGTTGCAGGCACATCCCCAGTGGGGGGTGTGCAGGATGCAGCTGATCGATATTTCTCTCGCATCAATGTTTTTAGCTCTCTCTCCCTCTCCTTTCCTCTCTGTAAAAAATAAATAAAATATATTTAAACAAAAAATCAATAATAGTAAGTTATCTGAAAATTCCCAATCTTTAGAAATTAGGGAATACACTAGTAACACATATTAATGGGATAAAGAAAAGCAAACAAAGAAAATCAGAAAATATTATAACATGGTTTAAAAAATCTGCATAAAGATAAAGCCAAAGCAATGTTTAGATGTAAATTTAGATCTTTAAAATGTTACATTACAAAAGAAGCAATGTATATCAATAATCTAAGCTTTATCATTTAGAAACAAAAAAAAACACAATGTCATAACAAAATGAGAGGTTAACACATGAAAATAAAGCAGAAATCAATGAAATAAAAAGCAAATACAAATTAACAAAATTAAAGTTTAGTTTTGAAAAATATTTATAAAATTGATAATGCTTCATAATAGAGATATTGGAAAGTATTAAATATCAGAATATGAGATTACATAGAAATAATAATAAGATAATAGTGTAAACTACTTAATGGCAATGATTTGAACAAAATAGATGGGATCAAGGAAAAGGTAATATCTCACACTAACATGGAAAGAATTACAGAAATTTTATTAGTTCCTTATTTATTATAACATGTGTTTGTAATTCAAGACAACCTTCCCTCAAATACATTGTTAAGCCCATTTGCTTCACTGCTAACTTCTTTCAAAGACTATTAAGATAAATAATGAAATAACAATTCCAGGAAATCAGTAAGGAAATTATCAACTCATTTTATTAAGCCAGGTAAACAATGATAATAAAAACCTGATAAGATATTACCAAACCAAAACTACGTGCTACTGTATTAGAATATATATATGAAAATATTCAAGTCAATATTAGGACATTTCATTCAAAAATTTACAAAAACAGTAACATTTCATGACCAAATGAAACCTATTTGAACACTGCACAACTGGTTGAAAATTAGAAAATCAACAGGAGCATTCAGCATATTAAAAGCACAAGGGGAAAAACTCATGTGTTTATCACAATAGAAGCAGAAAAGTAAAAAAAATAATAATAATACAAAAAATAAACAAGCATTCATCATTTATTCAAAAAAAATCACAGGACACTAGGAATACAAATTCTACTAATTTTGTAGGAGTGCAGTAACACAGTATGACAAACTGGGAGACTTGAGAACAGAAGTTTATGGGCTCACATTTCCATTGGCCCAGAATCTCAAAAGTTTCAGCGGCGCCAAAACTGGTTTGGCTCAATGGATAAAGTGTTGGCCTGCCGACTGGAAGGTCCCAGGTTCGATTCCCGTTAAGGGTATGTACCTTGGTTGCGGGCACATCCGCAGTAGGGGGCGTGCAGGAGGCGGCTGATGGATATCTCTCTCTCATCGATGTTTCTAACTCTCTATCCTTCTCCCTTCCTCTCTGTAAAAAAATCAATAAAATATATTTAAAAAAAAAAAAAGTTTCAGCTGAGCCAAGGATCCCAGGGAAGGTGCTAGAGAAGGATTATCTCCAGGCCTGGCTTTGGCCTTCTGGTGGATCTTCGGTTTTATGGTGCTTTCCCTTTGTCTGCATCTCTGTGTCCAAATGTCCTTTTCCAGATGACTGGCCCACCCTAGTCTTGTCTGAGCTCATTTTAACTAATTATGTCTGCAATTCCCTATTTCTTAAGAAAGTCACATTTTGAAGTACTGGGAGTTAGTATGAAACATTTGAGAGATACAATTCAATCCATAACAAAAGTAAACCTCATCATCTTGGTAAACATGCTAATGAAAAGAAATGCCATTTCTATTGTAATTAATATTGAGACATTAAACAACCTGTTTCTCTGAAAGGAAGAAAAGCAAAGAAAGCCATTCTCAGCATTTTTAGGCAACAGTGGCTGTTAATTCTAGCCCTTAAAGCAAAGCAAGCAAAAAAAAAAAGTGTCATTAACACTGGAAAAGGAGTTAAATATCTTTCTTCATTTGTAGATGTAATTATTTATGTATAACTTCCAAAGATATTCTAAAAAAATAAGTACAATTAACGTCAGAATACAAGATACAAAAATCATATTTTTATACAACAGTGATGGACAAGGAAATTATTTTATAAAAGCACTTTACAGTAGCATCAAAAATATAAAACACTCAAGGATAAATTTAATGGATGACGCGTCACAGTTTTACCTTGAAAACCACACAACATTGCTATGATAATGCCTTCAATCAATATAGAAATACACTGTGTTCATGCATTTGGAAGACACAATCTAATTGATGCATCCGTTTATCTTAAACCATTTATTTATCCAACCTAATTTCAATTAAAATCTTATGAAGTGACTCTAGTTTCCAGGCAAGATGGAGTGACAGACATCAGATTTATTTTCCTGACAGAAACAACCAAGACAATCAAACAAAATACATGCCTGATGGTTTTGATGATACTGAACCTCAGACAACAAAATGGCAGTGGCCCCCGATACAAATGGAGTGGGCTCTGCAATTGTTCCTGTTTAAAGCCTTAAAGGAGCAGCACTTGGTGATGGTGAGGGGAGTGGGAGAGGGGGACTTGGGCAGGACTGAGGTGAGGCATGATGGAATCCTTAAGTGGCAGAATTGAGTGTCTGGGAGAGCAAGGAGCGAGGAGAAAGACACACAGAGAGAAATCCAACATCTCCAGTTCTGCTTAGAGCACTGATCAATGGAGCCATGTGAGGCAAATACCTGAGCTTACATCAACATGCATTCAAATCTTATGTGCCTTTTAAAAATATATATTTTTATTGATTTCAGAGAGGAAGGGAGATGGAGAAAGAGATAGAAACATCATTGATCAGAGAGAATCGTTGACTGGCTGCCTCCTGCATGCACCCACAGGTTAATTTTATTTGAAGTAAGCCCATCCTCATGCAGTTCATTATTCTTTAGATGAGTGAACTGAAATATTAAATGATTAATACTGATATAAAATATTCTCTAGTAGGGATACAAAATAAACTAGACTTTATTCACAAGATGGAATACATTATCATGTCAGATTCCATGATACAGTGGTACCTCAAGATACAAGTTTAATTCGTTCCCTAATCTTGAGGCGTGGGAAATGATGAGACACTGGAGTTGAGGTAAACTGGTGGGTCCTGTGCAGCCGGCCGATCCATGCGATTACTCCTATCTCAAATGTTGCTCGTATTTCAAAGCAAAAATCACTCGCTTGACAACTCGTATCTCAAAGATCTCGTATGTTAGGACACTCGTATCTCGAGGTACCAGTGTATATGGTACGCCCTAGTCAGTTTAGATCAGTAGACAGAGCTTTGCCACAAGGACTGAAGGGTCCAGGTTTGATTCAGGTCAAAGGCACGTACCTTGATTACAGGTTCCCAGCCCTGGTGAGGGTACATGTAGGAGCAGCCAATGAATGTGTCTCTTTCACATCGATGTTTCTTTCTGTCTCTCCCTCTCCCTTCCACTCTCTCTAAAAAAAATCAGTGGAAAAATATCCTCAGGTGAGGATTAACAAAAAAACAACAAAAGATATAGTTCAAATGCAGATGTTTTAATTCACATGAAAGAGCATTGCCCTGATCAAAGTAGATGTCATTTTATGTGACAAAAGTTCAAGAGATGAATCTTATTTATTAATCATGATGCAAATGTCATGGATAATTCAGTACTTGATCAGGATGTATAATACACTTACCTAGAAAGGGGAAGAGAACAGGGAACTGAAGATGGGATGATGGGATCAATATTTAATTATTATTTTCAACCGCATTGAAGAGTTCAATGGTCCGCATTTGAACTGTGGTTTGCTCACATCTTCCTGGAGTGATCTTCTTTATTATTATTCATTCTCTAGTGTAGCATGAAGAAATAGCTCTGGGGTGTAGCCTCAGACAGCGATGGAGCACACGGGCATTTATTCTGTCTTGTTTTTCCCACAGAACTTGTGAAATGACGAACCAATTCTAATAGTACCAAAATCATTATCTACATGGTAAATGAGATTATTGGACCAACATCATTCTGTATGGAGATTATGCAAAGAAGAAATTTATTTTAAGGAGGTTTTGTAATCATCTTTATAAGTTGATATAAAAATCACAATTTTTTTCAGTTACTAAAAATGCACAATATTATTTTTAATGGAACTACTTCATAGATGTTCTTACGTTTACACACTACTTTGATGCTTCCTTGTTACAGAAATATTTGCAAAACTGTAGACATTTTCAGTATTAAATCGATCTGAACTTATCTAATTGAGTAAATTTCTTATAAAACTTCTACATGCCCTATGATATAAACATTTATTTCTGTAACTGCTATGCTCTTCTGTAAATCATGTCTACATTGGTCCATGGAGTGATTGCCTCTGCAAATGCTTTTTTTGTATGATTTCCTTAAGAAAAATCTGCTCACACTATAAAACAATTTACTGTTGAAACTTTTAGATAGTACCACCTTATTATTTTCTTCTCTAACCTCTGGTAGAATTGTCAGCTCATTCAAGAATATGTAACTGCAATGTTACAATGACTTTCTGGTAGCTAGAGGTTTTGTGTTCTGTGAGAATCATACCTTAGAGTTAGGAATATGCATACATGAACATATTTTTAGGTAAATATTTTAATAGGTAGCATATGGTGTGGCATTTTACACACACACACGCATATATATACCTGTTGTGGTCTGGGTGATTATTTGACTCATGATAGAAGCAAAAAGATTTATGTTTGTCTCAATACCACAATCACAAGATGAAAGGAGCTGCAAGCTCAAACCCCATAATCCTTGTTTTATGTGCTAATTAAAATATCTCATATGCTCATGAAATGCTTGCTCAGCGCCCTTCTTCTCCGCTACCTTCACTTTTCACAATGTCACTCGATTTTCTGTCCAAATCCCAGGCATTCTTCGGCTTTTAATCATTTCCCAGTGGTTGTCTCCTCTAACTGATATTAACCAGATGACTGTCAGCGTGTCAAGGTTGCGACCCACTGCTGAAGGAGAAAAATATCATTCACCCCAATTTGTGTTACATCCTGCCTGTCTCGTCCTTTGGGCCCGCTGTAACAAAAGACCACAGACTGCGAGGCTTATAAATGACAAACATCACCCTCAGTTCTGGAGGTTGGAAGTCAGACTTGAGGGTGCGGGCATAATAAGGTGACAGCTATCTCCTGAGTCACAGACCTCCCTTGGGGTCCTCACATTGCAGAAGCGAGTGGGGTGTCTCTCTGGAGTCTTTAATATTCTGGGGGGGGGGGTTCATTCTCATGACCTAAGCACCTCCTAGATCCCCACTTACTAATACTGTTATCTTGAGGGGTTAGAATTCCTGTGTTTGAATTGTGGAGAGGTGTAAACATCAAACCAGAACAATGCCAGTGGCTGGAACTGATTTGTTTACCCCAAGCATTGCCATTTATTTACAAATATTTTTTAAAATATATATTTTATTGATTTTTTTAATATATTTTATTGATTTTTTTACAGAGAGGAAGGGAGAGGGATAGAAAGTCAGAAACATGGATGAGAGAGACATTTAGCAGGCACCTCCTGCACACCCCCTACTGGAGTCGTGCCTGCGAGCAAGATACATGCCCCCAACCAGAATCGAACCTGCGACCTTTCAGTCCACTGGCCGACACTCTATCCACTGAGCCAAACTGGTCTCGGCTACAAATATTTTTATGAAAGCAGCATGGTCAAAGGTACGGGCTTTGCAGTCAGGCTGTAGGAACTCTTGACTCTGACACTTGACTTCAAGCCACAGCTTCTAACCTCTAAAGAGTCCTAAGGACACACTGCTCATTGGGCATGAAAGTTGTGCACATTATGTAAAGGACGTAGATCAAGTGCTTATTTGAGTGCCAGGGAAATAGCAAGCATTCGGGAAATTTTGGGGAATGGCACTGCATCATTATTAATATTAAATAATAATACAGTGGTACCTCGAGATATGAGTTTAATTCGTTCCATAACCTTGAAGCGTGGGAAACTATGAGATGCTCTAGTTGCAGTAAACTGGTGGGTCCTGTGCAGCCGGCCGATCCGCAAGATTACTCCCATCTCAAATGTTGTTTGTATTTCAAAGCAAACATCGCTCGCTCGACTGCTCGTATCTCAAAAATCTCGAATGTTAGGGCACTCGTATCTTGAGGTACCACTGTATCTATTATTTCTGCATGTATTGAGTACCCTCTAGAAATTCAATCATGCGTGAACACTTACATACAAAGAACTAGGAACATACAGCCACCATAATTAAGAACTGAGAGTCTCCAGCTCTCCTTTGTCAGCAGCACCAGACAGTAGGTCAGATCTTCCCTCTTACAATCAACAAGGCGAACTAAATACAATACCATCCCAGGCCTTTTTTTATTTCTAGTAATTTCTAGTAATTCTAAAAGATTAACGAGCAAAGTGAAGACTGTATCAGAAAACAAAGGAGTAGAAAAATACCATTTCGTTTTCTTGAAGAGATCTTAAGAACAGTATGAGTGAATGTCTGTGTGCATAATAAACTCAATTAGCTTTTACAAAGTACTTACTAGTACACTAAGTTTGCTATGTGTGTGTGTGTTTTAACCCTAAATTTTTGTCATCAGTGAAATCGTTGAAGTTGGTAGACAGTAGAAAACACATACTTAGAAAGAAGGAGACAAAGGAGGGGTGACTGAATGGAGATGTCTTTAAAAAAAGAAATGTGCCGAGACTGGTTTGGCTCAGTGGATAGAGCATGGCTTGTGGACTGAAAGGTCCCAGGTTCAATTCCTGTCGGGGGCATGTACCTTGCTTGTGGGTACATCTCCACTGTGGGCATGCAGGAGGCGGCTGATCGATGTCTCTCTCATCGATGTTTCTGACTTTCTATCTCTCTCCCTTCCTCTCTGTAAAAAATCAATAAAATATATAAAAAAAGTTGTTCAAATTATAACTAAGAAAATATGCTTAATAATTTAATCATATTCATATATATATATGCATAACATATATTCCTTTAAAAATACAATTTAAAACAAAACCTCCTCTCAACCCAGATAATCTCTTCACAAAAATAAAGAAGAAGGAAAACAGTTGTATTATTGAATAAGCATTAAACCACTTTCTGGTTTAATGCGATGTGTATCACAGGCAAATTGCTAAGAGATTGTAGTCAGAAATAAATCTCACCCTCTCATGTAGATAGCTAAGCAGATACAATCGGTTTCATATATGTAGTCAAGACAAGTAAGAGGACTTAAGTAAGTTCTCAAGTAAGAGGATTTGACAGCACCATTTTTTTATTAAATTTATTGTTGTGACCATGGCAAATAGGCCTAAAAGGTTTCAAGTGTACATTTCTAAAATACGTCATCTGTGTGTTGCATTGTGTGTCTATTCCCAAAAGTCTACCTTCCTCCATCACCATATATGTGACCCCTTTTACTCTTACCTACACCCCCACTTTCCTTTCCGCTGGCAACCACCATCCTGTTATCTGTGTCTATGAGTTTCTGTTTGTTTGCTTTTCTTCGTTCATTTGTTGCCTTCAGTTTAAATCCCACAAATGAGTAAAACCACATGGCTCTTGACTTTTCTGTATGACTTATTTAATTTTTTTATGTTAGTCTTAAAATCCATCCAAGTTTTCAACCACGAGCAAAGATAAAAGACAGCACCATTTTTTTACATATAGTGCATACAAAATTCACTGAGTAATTATGGTAACTATCTATCTGTTAGATGTTTTTTTATTATTATTCAAAGGAAAAGTTAACTTCTCGTTTATTTATTTCAAGAAGTCATTTTGAAGGTTGGAGTGAAATGCCTGCCTAAGTTAGGGACATACCCTCTCACAAACTTTGGAAAATTGCTTAAGATAATAACTTAAGAAAAAAAAAGATGTTAATTCAATGGTTTTGTGTTTCTGATTTGGTTTACTTGAAATCATTTCTTCAGAAACCATGTGGTAAGTTTGCATGGTGACAGATAATTACTGGAATTACGGGGTGGCCACATTTCAAGGAATAAATATATCAAATCATTTTGTTGTACACCTGAAACAAATGTAATTGATATAATAAAGTATACCAACTATACTTAAATAATAAAAATAACTAACTAAATAAATAAGATATATTAAAGGAAAAAATAAAAGAAACCATGTTTAGGACTTGGAGCATTATATATTTTAAACCATATGCCACTTTTATATTATTTACAAACATTTTTCAGTTAAAACAATAGATAGCTGGTTAGTAGACACCAAACTTTATAATATAATTGATTGCCCTAATGGCCATAAACCAATACAATAGCAAAACAGCCAATGAGAGATTTTCTATAATTAAAATCCATGAGAGAAAAAACAAAGTCAATGCACAGATTTTATTTCTTGCCGCATCGCTGATTGCTATGCTCTTAAGTAATATTTTTGCTATATTTTGTTATAGAAACATCTTTCAAGATCTCACAACTTTGGAGCACTTCTGCTTATTTTAAATTAAAATGTACTTTTCTTACCATGAGATAATGCTATAAAATACATGTATAATATTGTTAAAGATTTTCTCCCTTTTAAAAATCAAATTTATTAGGGTTACATTGGTTAATATGATCATATAGATCTCAGGTATAGATATCTACATTACAAGATTTGTATAATGTGCTGTGTGTCCACATCCCGAAGTAAAATTATCTTCTGTCACGTATATTAGGAAGTAATCCCTCTCTCACACACCCCCCCCCCTCTCTCACAACCACCAGTTTGTATCCATGAGTTTCAGCTTCCAATCCCACATATGAGTGAAATCATATGGTTCTTAGCTTTTTCTTGATATATCACTTCTTTGTGCCTGGATTTCTACCCAGGTTTTAAGTTTACCTTTAGAATCTATTAGCACCTCTTTTGAACCCCTTCCTTTCGTGTTTCTTTCCCACTGTCTTTCTCTTTTTTTCCTACCAATCCCTACCTTCTGTCCTCTACAGTCTTTTGACACTTGCATGTTTAATGCATTTTGAACCATTTTGAAATGCATTTCCTAGCCCAGCATTGGTCTAAGCTAATGGCTGTCCTCTTTGTGCCACTGTTGTATTTTCAGCTATTACTGTGATCGTCTTACACTTGGCATGAAGTGGCATCTTTTCTTCTCAACAAAATTTGCAAAAATTATGGCTCTTGTAGTCCACCGGCTCTGTCATTCTCCCATCACCACAGCAGAAAAATGTCACACGTAATTCCGCTCCTCTCTACCGCTGCTAGAGGGAATCAATTCCTAAATGCTCTATTTCATTAAAAATAGTTGAAAAAAAAAAAAAAAAAATATATATATATATATATATATATATATATATATATATATATTGCTGAGACCGGTTTGGCTCAGTGGATAGAGCGTTGGCCTGCGGACTGAAAGGTCCCAGGTTCGATTCCAGTCGGGGGCATGTACCTTGCTTGCAGACACATCTACAGTGTGGGGTGTGCAGGAGGCGGCTTATCGATGTCTCTCTCTCATCGATGTTTCTAACTTTCTATCCCTCTCCCTTCCTTTCTGTGAAAAATCAATAAAATATGTTTAAAAAGTAGTTGAATATATATTTAGTCCTCTTTCAGAAACTCTCATCCCTTTATATTAGGCCCTGGACATCTCAAAATTGTACCAATCTATACACTCTATGCCTTAAATTCTATTTCCCTCTCCCAGATTTCTACCACTTTTACCCCCAGATTAACTTTCTTTAAACACTGCTTTTCATGGAATAACAAAAACTCAAAATCCTTTCCAGGAAAGAAAGACTCCTCTCTGCTGTCTGACTTCTCTGGACATCTGCAACATGGCCTCTCCTTACTTTCCGATCCCATCTCTCCTAAATGTTCTCTGTATATCTGTTGAACAAGTTAAGTGTAAAGTAAGTATTTTGTTTTATAAGAAATCTGTTTCCCTCTCACTATCTTCAATAGCGACATAATCTATATTTAAATATTTAATTTCTATTTCATCAGGAGAGTGGAAATAGAATCAGATTGGAATTTCCCATTTCTAGCAACTTCCAGAGAGTTGGGTGAGTCCAAGGAAGATAATATATTGCAGGAAGGAGGATGGATCTGGTCCTTGATGATACCTGACATCAATAACCATAAAGGGTGGAGCTTATATCCAAGAGGGTAAATGAGATCTCTGGTCCTGGCTGCTGGTCAGCTTTGTAGTCTCTGGATTGCTGCTGAGATCTCTCTGGTTTCCATGCCCACGGCTCATTCTGTTCTGTTATCATTTTATGTCTCTCATTTTGATACAAGTGACGTATAGCTTGATTTCAGTTTCCTCTAATATTACAGGAGGCAGTTTTCATAGTCACCAATTTTCCCTGACATTTTTTTTTGCTTTCTGATATTGCTTTGCACACCTGCCTATGGGTAGCTAAGGTGACTGTACTGCTACACCCTGAAGCTATGGGTACCGGAAGACAAGAGTGATTAGCCCACAGAGAAAGCAGAGCTGAAGCCTGTATTAAAGTATAAGTCTTGCTGAGACCAGTTTGACTCAGTGGATAGAGTGTCGGCTTGAGGACTGAAAGGTCCCAGGTTCGATTCTGGTTGGGGGCATGTACCTTGCTTGTGGGCACATCCCCAGTAGTGGGTGTGCAGGAGGCAGCTGATCGATATCTCTCTCACATCGATGTTTCTGACTTTTTATCTCTCTCCCTTCTTCTCTGTAAAAAAATAAATAAAATATACTTTAAAAAAAGTATAAGTCTTCATCAGAGAAGAGGTACCTCGCTCAGGTATATTTACATGGATTTCATTTGTCAATCTTGTTTATAAAACCCATCACATCCGATGGCAGAAATATTTCCTCCCTCGTGCTACGGATCCAGCTACGCTTTTCTTATTTTTCTGCACATATTTAAGTTGTACCCGGAAAACAATAACAGTAAAGGGTGGAACTCATTACCAAGAGGGTAGATGATTACCGAGGATTAATCATGACAATGGCTCCAGACTTAGTGCTCAGAATGTAAAAGGACTTAAAATTATGGAGCATTTGTGTTTACTGATTATCAGGTTAAAGCTGTGTTCCCAAGTAGATGCTTATTTCCTTTCTTTAAAGGGGTTCACACTGTGTGGACCAGGTAGTCAGGTAAAATCTTCCCTGCAGGAAATACAAATTTCAAATCTTTCAAAAGGCATTCCATCTTTCCCCCCCTGTAATTAGGCAATTAATTCTCCAGGGGTTTATAGACGACATGCAGCGAGGGGAAGAAAGAAAAAGAAATGTTGTAAATCAAATATTGCAGTTTTGCTGTAAAGGTCACAGAATCATATGACCTACCTCAGAAGCATTTAAGTGGAAATAAAGAACTTGGGAAACAGATTCAGTAACTCAAATTATAAAGTGAGTTTAATTATTATGTAGAAGGTTTTCTCTTAAAAAGCTTACTAGGGTGTTTGAAAGTAGTTTTGAACAATTTTATACCGTGAACCATATTTAATTTATCCTTCATTGTTTTCAGATAAATATGTGATAAATATTTATCTGAAAAGGACTTGAATCCTCTTTCACCATGCAAATAAAAACAGAATAATAGAATACTCTTTTCTCTCATAGGATGACATTAAAATATACTTTGAAATGTATAAACCAAAACGTTAAAATGTGGAGTCAGAGTGTTGGGGGCAAAACTTGATTTAAGTGCTAAAATATTAACAGTACTCATTGCAAACTATATTTGTGAAATTTCTGTAGAAAGTGATATTTTATGAAGTTAAATATGATTCTTAATTAATTTGTTACTTTATGATGATAAAGATCAAAACAAAAATTTCATATTAATAGATCAGTGAAAAAATAATTTTCAAAAATTAAAATATTTCAACTGATAGTATGTTCTAAGCACAACTAAAATTATTATATCAAGCACTGGTCTATTCAATCGTTTTTAGTAAATGTTATATTTAATAAATTACATGTAGATCATGTGTTCTACAAAGAAATAATATATCTTCCATTTAAACTCCCATGGCACATAGATATTTGGTGTATATTAGTACATAAAAACTAAGCAAATTGTCACATCCAAAAAGAAAAAAAAACACATCATTATCAATAACTACTACAACTCACATTATCTGATCATGACTAAATAACATGCATCATTAAAATCAAAATGCTAGCCCTAGCTGATTTGGTTCAGTGTATAGAGCGTCAGCCTGTGAACTGAAAGATCCCAGGTTCGATTCTGGTCAGGGGCACATGCCCTGGTCATGGGCTCAATCCCCAATGGGGGACTTGCAGGAGGCAGCTGATCCATGAGTCTCTCTCATCATGGATGTTTCCATCTCTTTCTCCTTCCGTCCTCTATGAAATCAATAAAAATATTTTAAAAAAATCAAAATGATAAGCAAATATACTCTCTTGAGTAGTTATGGGTTGAGAACATAATTATAGTTAGTGAGAAAATTATTATTTTTAGAAAGTCATTCTAGTTCTGTACAATAACAGAGTGTGGGCATGGCTGGTATGTGGCAGCCCCCTGTTTTGTGCTCATGTACGTTTTGGGGGGCTCACGGGTACCTCGCTCAAGCAACTGTTCTCAGCCTTCTGTGCAGCTATCCCCATCGATCCAAAATCTGACCTCACAGGCTGGCGTAGAAGCAACGTGTGTAACCCCAACATGGACAGAGTGTCCCATTCCTTTCAGGGACTTCAGCATTATGTGGGTGACAGCGAGGACTGTCATTTGGGACCATCTGTTTGGAATTGCAGAGCAACGAGAGCTAAAATTCCTGATCCCATGACCCAGGAAAGTTTTCTTTTCAATGTTGAACAAGCTGCCAGAACATATACAGAAAACAGAAAGAAACTATATGTTCAGTCCATAGTATATTTGTTTTGTCTTACCGTTCACTGACATTTACCCAAACTAATGCATCTGTACTTTGTATTTCTGCCACATCTGAGCAATATAATATTTCATATTAATAATAGGAGCTCAGAGTACCATTTTTTAATCTCAGATGTAGGATACTCTTCTTTCCCACATTTATAATATAAATATGTAACACATTATAATACAGTGCATTTTAATATACAATTTATAAAGCATAGTATATAATTGATTAAAATTCTATTTTCATAATTAAGTATAATTAACATATACAATAAATCCAATGCATTATAATATACATTTATAAATATATTAGATAAATATAGTAGATATTCTGTTACTTAGTCTTCAAAATATAGCTAAAATATCGCCATTTCATAGCAAGATCACTATCATCTTGATCCAATTTATCATTATTTTTCACCTGTAATATGATAAAACCTTTCTTATTTGCTACTTCTGAGTTGATATCTTTCATTCCCATTGGTCTTGACCAATCCTACTCCCATTTCAGGTATATTTTTCCTGAGCATTTCCTCCGTCTGAAATTCTTTTGCTCTGCTATCAGTCATTTGCATGCTCACTTCTTTCAGGTTTATGTTTTACATTTTTAGTTAACTTTCCTTTTATTATTCTTTACAGAAGGAAATAATTATCTGTTCTTCAGTGCATATAAAATTTACTGTGCTTTATTTTATATCCATAATATTTATCAAAATATGATAATTGCTCATGTATTTTTAGATATCTGTCTTCCTTACACTTATGATGGGAGAAGCATTCTGTGCTTTCATTGTTGCTATATTTTTGGCACTTACAATAGATAGCAAAAATATCACTCAAAATAATGAAAGAAAAAAGGAAAGTAGTAAGGAAAAAATAAATTAAAATAACAGAGAAATGCAGAATTAGGAATAAAAGGAAAGAAAGAATATTGAGTTTGGGATTCAACAACATAAACTTATTAGAAATGACATCTACATGTAGGGACAAAAGAGGTAAAAAATATGCAATATAAATAATACCAAGTAATCCAGACTGGCAGGCACAATGTGCAGAAATAGGTAATCGTGGTATCTTGAGTTGGAACCATAACTTGGGCAGAATATATGTTTTTTGCTGGTGAGGTTTATGTTGTTTTGTATGTTGATTGGTTGGTTTCATGTTGTTGTTGGTGGTGGTTGGTATTGATATGTATGAAATGAAATATGCTATAGATTTTACACCATATATAGATATATTTGTTGAAGATTAAAGAATAATCACCAAAGCAGAAATACAGGCAGAAAAGTCTATATAATATGAAATTTAATAAATGAATATAATTACCAAAATGAACAAAAGATATTAGTTAAAAAAAACAAATTTAAAGCTGACAAATAAAATAATGATTATGATAAAAAAAAATTAGGAAAATTGATGGTGAAATCTTTGTTAATTTTCCCCACTGGCATTTCTTTAAAACTTGGCAAAGAGCTAGAAATAAGAAAGTTACATTTAAATCAATGAATATTATTGAATCTGTAAAAATCTATAAAATAGGTGAAAACTAATAAAAGTAAGTATTGCATTTCATGATTCATGACAATTTAAAAGGAAAACTGTGAATAAAATCATAGAGATAGGTGAACATATGCTTTTAAGAAGTTAAGCAGCAAATAGAAAAGAACTCTAATGAATGACAAACAAATCATGTAGTACGTGTAAAGGCTGTAATTGTATATATGTTGACACTAGCAGAAGTGACAATGTGGAAAATAGGAGGCTTTGTATGACTACAGATCAAATTAGAGTGTATCAATCTTATTACTGCATTTTTAATTCATGAGAAAGCTCATGAATTATTTGTTCTATAATTGCATACAAAACAATTTTAAAGTGTTTTAAAGTTAAACGCTAATGGCTCCACAGAGACACTAGCTTTTAAATCCTCAGAGCAACAAAGTGTGTTAAAAAAAAATGGTGATTTTCATAGCTGGACAGACATTCCCTAGGACACATGAGGTATGCTTCAGATTGGGGATTGACCTGTTTTGTAGATTCTCAGCGCAGTGAGGACACAAATTTGATTTTAATAAAATGCTGTCTGTGATTCACAGCAAGGTGAGAAGGCCTTCTATATTAGAGATTTCCATGCCAGATGCTTCTCCTTTGGAATGTAGATACCCACCAAGTTCTCCAGGCCTTAACTGGTTTTCCCAGGTATTGTTTTAGGAAAAATGGACACGGGTTTCAGCCTTTTGCCACTTCACAGTTCTGATCTACGATGCCTAAGACATTCTTAGAAATTCTTAAAGCAAACTAAGTTAAATTTTAAAGATCTGTTTTATTTAGCTAATTCTGGCTAATTAAATTTCCACTTTTTAAAAATGACTCATCTTAAAAAAACAATCTAGGACATTATTCACTTCAAGGTTATTACCTTTATCATCTAGAACAGTGGTTCTCAACCTGTGGGTCGCGACCCCTTTGGGGGTCGAATGACCCTTTCACAGGGGTCGCCTAAGATCATCGGAAAATGCAGATATTTACATCACGATGCATAACAGTAGCAAAATTTCATGGTTGGGGGTCACCACCACATGAGGAACTGTATGCAAGGGTCGAGGCCTCAGGAAGGTTGAGAACCACTGATCTAGAATGAATACTTTCTCTTTATTTCACTAAAACATGAACAAAACATGAACAATAACAGAGAATATTAAGGCAGCCAATGAGACAGTGAGAATGCCTTGACATTTTTCAATTAAATATATATGGTGATATCAAAGACTGGGAATGAGAACAAAGTGGGATTGCCATTTAGCAATGAAATCTCTATTTAGACAAGACTTACAACATTACAGAAGATACAAGCTACACAATCTGGTAAACTAGAGGATGTCCAGAAAGAACTTCAGTGACAGAAAATTAAGAGTGATCATATTGGAGTGATGTAAATGTGTCGCTAAGATTAAGTTCTTCCGTATAGAAGTAAGACACAAAGTAAAAGCTGAAACCGGTTTGGATCAGTGGATAGAGCGTGGGCCTGCTCACTGAAAGGTCCCATGTTTGATTCCGGTCAAGGCATGTACCTTGGTTTCGGGCACCTCCCCAGTGGGGGGCGTGCAGGAAGCAGCTGATCGATGTTTCTAATTCTCTCTCTCTTACCCTTCCTCTCTGTAAAAAATCAATAAAATATATTTTTAAAAAAGATACAAAGTAAAAAGACAATATTTTGGGGAAACAGTCATATCTTTACATTTCCTGTTAGAGAAAAAAAAAGCCTGCCTCCTTAATACTTGTATTAAAAACATCACGGTCACATAATTGATGCTTTTGTGTGTGTGTATATAAATTATATATATATATATACATATAGCTTTTTTCTTATACTTTACTCACTTTATTATTCTCTTTTAAGTGAAATCTGCTTCTCAGACACCAGCTTCCATTAATTTCACATTTCTGGTTCTGAAAAATCAAAAGCTCCAAAGAAGTTAACACAATCATAAATCTGGGGTTGTCATCTTAGTAGCTAAATCCCAAATCTCTCAGTGTGTATATATGTCCCTGTGTGTACACGCGATGGTGACTGATTTCCCTTTATTTAGTAAACAGGAGATGGCAGTATCTGACCATTATTTAAAATATGAGACAATTGAACTGATCTAACACTGAAGTCTCAAAAATGTGCCTTATTAGCATGCACAATGCCCTCTATTATTTTGCAATTAGAGTAGAACATTATATATTTGATTTGACGAAGGCATTAGAAAGAAAAAACAAATTAATGGTTTGCTTTTGTTCTTTGAAATAAGATATCCTGCAACCAAAAAAAAAAGATGTATTTTGATAATGAATAATTTTTAAATGTACAAAGTAATGAAAATACAAAGATAATATCCTTTTAGGAAAGATGTGCACATCATACATTGTCTATCCTTTTTTGGGAGGATGTGCAAATTATACCTTGTATGTATTTGTAAGTTTAATGACTAAAGTTCAAGTTCACTTTTCTATGGAAGCCATTTTTTACAATGGTTTTTAAAAAACATAAATAGTTAAACCTGGGGATACTGGTTAACAGTTGGCCAATAAGGGAAGTAAACGAAAGGAAAGTGTCCATAGCTTTTCCAGCCGACTTGCTATTTTGGTCTGTGTAAGTTCATGGGTGTGGCTCACATCGTTGAGAGCTTCTGGAAATAATCTGTTCTTGCTTTTCCTTGCTCTCAGAGTCTCCTTCTATGAAAAGGAGCAATGCCAGGTCCTCAAACTATTGTTCTGCTTTTCACTAGAACCCGGATTACCTGTTAGGAGCTGGGGGGTGAGTAACGCAGAGACCTCTGGGATTGTTTTCTTCCGATTGATTTCAGAGAAAGTCACATGAGAAGAAGCAAGCCCTTTTCCCCTGGGTTTTGTCAGTACTGCATGAGAACACATGCTTGGAGCTTCCATGATCATGTGATGAAGATAGGACAGAGGGAGGCCCCACAATTCACAAGGAAGCTGATTCAGACAGCATGTGTTTTTATAACTGGGGGGGGGGGGGGGGGGCTGGCCAAAAGATGTTGGAGGCTCAGTGCAAAATTAAAAAAGAAATGTTGAACCTCTTCTTCAGAAAAGAGGAGAAAAGTGTTGCTAAAGGCAATAAAATAGAAAGCTTTCCCTCTTTTTCATGGTCTTTCTCTCAACTCATCATGATGTTTTCTCTTTAATTCAATGTAGTTCTAAACAAAACCTACAATTTTACATATTTAGTATGAATTTTCCCATGTATGTTTATATTGTACAATTCTACTTTTAGTTGCAACTACAATAACAATTAGCATGTATGTGGAATCTCTTAAATTGCACAATTTGGGATCTGTAGCCGGTGTGTGCATATGTATTTTGTTCTTAAAACAGCAAAAATATTGCACAAAACTAACTCGAATGTTTTTATTTCATTTCTTGATATGGGCCTGTTTTACCAAAACTCACCCCCTTTATCTTACTAATGAGTACAAAAGGACTGAAAAAAAGAAAGAAAGAAAGAAAGAAAGAAAGAAAGAAAGAAAGAAAGAAAGAAAGAAAGAAAGAAAGAAAGAAAGAAAGAAAGAACTATGGGTCAACTGACTTTCCTTTTTCTTCTCATCATTTTGTGTGCACATAGTGGGTCAGCAGAGGGAAGCACCAGGAGTAAGAAGGTATGATTGGTTTTCTTAGACATACATATTTCTTACAATGGCATTGCATTTCTTTTGCCTTTGAAGCAAGATATATATATATATATATATATATATATATATATATATATATATATATTATTGATTTTTTACAGAGAGGAAGGGAGAGTGATAGAGTCAGAAACATCGATGAGAGAGAGACATCGATCAGCCGCCTCCTGCACGCCCCCCACTGGAGGTGTGCTTGCAACCAAGGTACATACCCCTGACCGGAATCGAACCCGGGACCTTTCAGTCCACAGGTCGACGCTCTATCCACTGAGCCAAACCGGTTTCGGCTGAAGCAAGTTTTTGCTTGAACAGAAAACGTGGCCCGGTGGGGCTGTCAGTACCCAGACTTATTTGTAGATGTAACACGCCCGCCTGTCTGCGCTTTCTTTAAGTCACACTGGCTTCCTCACACGGTAGAGCCACCGAAACCCTGTTTATATTCACTTGCATCCTCCACTGCTCCGCAAGACTGAACCCTTAAAACACAAAGTAAAAAATTACTTTGAATTGCAAGATGCTGATAGCTTAGCACTAAATCTGGTGCTCTTCGCAGTGTGGTGCCATGTGTGACAGCAGATAGCAAACCCATGACACCAGAACAGGCTGCTCAACTTTATCCTGGAATTAAGCATATCTTTAAAAAAAAATAAAATAACCAGTTCTCTTTAAGCCTCTTATACTAGTCAATTGGATATTTGCCATTTACCCTCCAGACTCAATACCCACAGTCTTCAACTTAGCAAAACTTTTACCGGCCCTAGGTAGTTGATGATTATGTATGGAATCACCCAGAATTCTTTGCCTTTGTCTTCAGGCTGGGGTTAGCTCAGAGGACATGAGAGGAAGAGGATTCAGCGTCTCTTTCTACCTTTCTTCTTCATCGCCTAATGATCTTTTGGCGATGGCTGCATTTCTCTCAAGGCCGTGTGCAGAGACCACAACTTGGTTTGGGCTTTTTCTATAATCCTGGCACTAGGTTCCAGAAAAAGATTCTTCAGCACTTTCTTTGAGTGCTCGATGCCTCACAGTCCCTTGCCTGTTCTCTTTGCCCTTTCTTTCCACATATTAGTAAATGATCATTTTACTAGATCTTTCTAATCGGGAACTGCCTAAGCCCTTTGCTTTGGGATCCTTAGTAATGTAATTAGTGATTACATGCTCTTCTCAAGCCAAAACTCATCATGGCTCTTACTGTATTGTTAACAGACACTGCCAATGCCTTCCAACAAAAAAACACTGGGAACACAGCTGTATGGAAACAAACTCGAGTGGAATAGCTAGCTCATTATAAAAGAGAAAAATAAATATACACCATGGATAACTAGGTAGGGCGGGGGGTATCTCACTCAAATGTTATTAGGAAACTTTCTAGAATTTGGGCTGGTGTTGGGTAATTTGGAGGTGGTTCATGGAAGTAGTATTTGCTCTGGATGTGTGCATCATGAAGTGGGGGCAAGAATAAGATTGTGTATCTTAAGCAATCTAATCTAAAAGAAAGGGAGCCCTGAACGGTTTGGCTTAGTGGATAGAGCATTGGCCTGGGGACTGAAGTGTGAGAAACCAAACATTGTTCTCACTAAATGGATGTAAACAGGAAACCAGAAGGCTGGTCAACCTTAACTGCTCCGAAAGGTCAGAGCTAATCACTCACTGTTTAGATGAAAACATTGTTAGCTGAAGCAGCCTCTACCTGTTAATTTATGTTTTGTTATTCCCTGCCTAAAGGCTAGGGGTGTATCCTAAAGCCTTAATAAAAGGGAGAAAAAGGACAGAGCAAGGGGTAATCCTTTCCACTAGAGGAAGGCTCCCACCTGGCCCCCCAATATTGCCAAATTAATATTTTCTAGTCTCTCTTTTCATTTGCGTGTGGCCTCCTTCAGTACCTGAACCCTGAACTGGGATCCCTGAACCACAAAGGACATGGAAAGGGGCTCCCACACTGAAGGGTCTCAGGTTCGAGTCCAGTCAAGGGCATATACCTTGGTTGTGGACACATCCTCAGTGGGAGTTGTGTACGAGGCAGCTGATAGATGTTTCTCTCTCATTTATGTTTCTAACTCTTTATCCCTATTCCTTCCTCTCTGCAAAAATAAATCAATAAAAACATTAAAAAATAAAAGGGAGGGGAAAATTGAGGTTGAAATATTTTTTTTTTTTTGCTGTCTTTTTGTTTTGTTTTACTTTAAAGTTGAAAAGATACAGCAGTCAGCTGGGAGAAGGGAATGTTTGCTAACCTCCGTGTGTGAACAAACAGTAACTTCACTTATCTGTGCTCTTAACTTTCATCTCACTTCATTATGGTGCACACGGTAAAGTTGTCGTGTAGAGTTCTGTGGCATTATCTACATTCAAGAAAAAACTCACCAATGCCTAGTATTGAGCTCTAGGTACCTCCTAACAACACTGACGTCTAGCACTTAGGGTGACGTCAGTTGCAAGATATGATGAGCTGTTTTTTCTTTCTCATCACTTACTTTTTGAAACACATTCTGTTCATACATTTTAGTTCAACTTAAGCATTGAGAACTCTATTAAAGCATTTATAATTGACTAGAGGCCTGGTGCATGAATTCGTGTATGGGTGGGCATCCAGCCAGCCCAGCCGGATGGGGGCTGATGGGGCTGGGTAAGCCAGGGGGAGGGGCCAAGAAGGTTGGGTAGAGGTGCCCCATAGGGCCAATTGGCCACCACAGTGTGTTTCATAGTGACCATTCATTCTAGTCATTCTGGTTGCTCCATCATTCCGGTCACCTGGCTTTTATATATATAGTTATACTCTTTCCCAGATATAATATTTTCTCACAACTACTTATGCCTCAAATTAACTTAATTTTATTGTAATTTATTTTAATTCCAACTCTTTATAGTACCTAGTTGTGCTCTTCTCATTTAGTTTGCAAATTCATGCAAATTAGTAAATGACCATATTTTGATTTTTCTCTTCTGAAATGCGCCCAAAAATGGATACAGATGGCTTCAAAAAGAAGGAACACTTACTATAATGATATATATTTTTTCACAAATGTTTTATTGGTAAGCAAAAAATATACACACATTACATGCACATATACAGATATACATCTATACATCTATACATCTATACATCTATACAAATATATATTTCTCATACACTAAATTTATTAGTACATTTATAAAATAAAAACTGTGTTCTTTATTTCACAACTACATGTTATAAATCTTTCTACTTAAAGCCTGTTAAGCATGAAGACCACAAAATAGAGACGTTTTATTATTCACAGGTTTGGGAGGAGCACAAGGGTAGGTCAAGGCCATGTGCAGAGAGAGAGAGAGCAGAACCTCACACACATGCATGCCTTTATTCGTGTCCATGTGTAGGTGGTTTTTGTGTTCAGACCAGATTGATCCATAAAGACCATAAGAGTGGTGTTTGGCACGATACATGGGCATCTTATTATGAAGGACATGCAAGAGAAAGGTTTTGGAAGGCAGGGGAGGCTGCATTATAAGGGATTTAGGAGAAGCCAGATCAGGAACGTCCATCTGCTTGTGACTGCAGCCTGTGCTCGCTCGCATGATGTGCTCAAGTCCGTTCAAGCCCCTGCAGGCTCGTTGGTCCAACACGATGCATGCTGAGGCAGCCATACCCTGGCGCAGCTCAGCTGAACTCACAGCCAGGCCTGGCTTTATACGGGATTTCCGAGGGTGTGAATCTCCATGGGAAAGATAAACAGAAATGTCTGGAGCGGTATTGCTTAGCCAATGTGGTAAGGTTTTGATTTTACCGGATGTAGGTTTAGAGCTTTTCATGGAGAATATTGTTCTCCGTGAAATTGTTAAAATAATGAGCCTGAACTAATAAAAATTGTACTTAACAGTATGGTGATGCTTTCTGCAAAACAAGTGAGTTAATGTGTGCTATTTATAAATATGTGCATATGGTTCACAGCTTCCGCTCCATGTTAAAACCCAAAGGGAAGACGCAAATGCATGGATACTCACATCTAAATAAGTGCTTAATTATATTTACATGGGCTCCTGATAATGAAGAGCATATCCTTTATTTTTTTTCCATTTTCATGCATAAACCATGTTATCCAGTTTTACTAAGGTTTTTCTTGAGGCAAATGTTTTCTTGAAGCCAATCTGTACTATACTGATGGCTTCAACATTTTTATTTTCCGTATTTCCAGATGTTAGAAATAAAATGTATTTATTAATAAATTTACATCTTGAGACATAGCTTTTCCTTTTGTTGAATCCATTAAATGTATAAAACAGAAAAACCTTCATAATTTATAAAGACGTATGGTGACTTTTTTTTAATTTATAGAGCACTGGATTGAGCTGTAAATGCAAGTGAAAAATCCAAGATATTGAGACAAATTTTCCTGTTCATTATTCCAGTCTAGGAGACTTAATCAGATTTTTAAAAGAGAAAGAGCCTAGCCGGTGTGGCTCAGTGGTTGAGTATTGACCTATGAACAGGGAGGTTGAGGTTCGATTCATGGTCAGGGTGTGCAGGTGGTAGCCTGTCAATGATTCTTTCTCATCATTGTTGTTTCTATCTTTCTCTCCCTCTCCCTTCCTCTCTGAAATTCATAAAAATTATACTACAACAAACAAACAAATATACAAAGGAGAAGAGCGAGCCTTATGCAAACTAGACCTTTAGGCACCTTCCAAAGATTTCTTCCCAATCTCATTCCCAATCCCAGGTAACAGCAAACTTTAAATGCAACACAATTCCCAAAAGTGTATATCTCTGAAAGTGGACAGAATAAAGTAGTTAAACCTGGGAAATGTTAGTGCATCTATGCTATATTAAAGTAAATAGAATATCTGTTCTGTTAAAATTTCTGAATTAAATATGAATACACTGCAGAGAAATAATATGGCAACTGTAAAAGCTTATTACAGAACAGTACATAAATTTGCAAAAAAAAAGGGGGGGGGGACTAAGAATGTATGTCTTTGGAAGAGACAAGTGATAGACAAATATCCCCTGAAATGCACTATACGATAAAATTAAACCTTATGCTAACATGAGCTCAAGATCTTAAAGATATGATAAGAAAGCAGCCAAATGAGATGGAAATAGAGATTTTGGTGCAACATTTTTAAAAATATATATATATTTTATTGATTTTTTACAGCGAGGAAGGGAGAGAGATAGAGTTAGAAATACCGATGAGAGAGAAACATTGATCAGCTGCCTCTCGCACACCCACTACTGGGGATGTGCCTGCAACCAAGGTATGTGCCCTTGACCCAAATCGAGCCTGGGACCCTTCAGTTTGCAGGCTGATGCTCTATCCACTGAGCCAAACCAATTTGGCTGGTGCAACTTTTTAAAAAACATAATAAACACAGAATCCACTGGTGAAAATCTAATCAAAGGCATGGATGGGTGTCTTTATATTATTATAGTTAATGTGGCAGAATAATTTGAAATTAAATTGAAGATATGAAAAGAGATATGAAGGAAACACTGACAATATATATACTTATAAAAGCCTAAGTGACCATTTGACTATACAACCGGTAGCTATGATGTGCACTGACCACTGGGGTCAGCTACTCAATGCACAGGCATGGAAACATGGAGACCGCTGAATCTCAGAGGGAAGCGGGGTGGGGGTAGAAAGAAATTAATCAAAGATCTTATATGAATATTAGAGGCCTGCTGCATTGATCTGTGCACCGGTGGGGTCCCTCAGCCTGGTCTGTGGAGATCAGGCCAAAACCAGCAGTTCGAAGATCTCCCAAGGGGTCCTGGATTGTGGAAGGGTTCAGGACAGGCTGAGGAACCCACTGGGACACAAATCCATGCACTAGACCTCTAATCCAGTATAATCAGCAACACAGAAAACACAATTATCTATATCATAAAAGGCTAATATGCAAATCAACCAAAGAGTGGAATGACCAGTTGCTATGATGTGCACTGACCACCAGGGGGAAGATGCTCAATGAAGGAGCTGCCCCCTGGTGGGTCAGTGTGCTCCCAAAGGGGAGCACTGCTCAATCAGAAGCCCTAGCTGGGCTCACATCTGGCGAGGATAGTGCTGCTAGCAGGAGCCTCTCCCACCTCCATGGCAGCATTAAGGATGTCTGACTGCTGGATTAGGCTCGTGGGAGTAGGCCTAAGCTGGCAGCCTGCCATCCCCCAAAGGCTCCCGGATTGCAAGAGGGTTCAGGCCAAGCTGAGGAAACCCCTCCCCACTGAGTGCCTAAATTCTGTGCACCAGGTCTCTAGTTTATACATAAGAGAAGAAAATTATCTAAAACAGAAAACAAAACAAGTACACTGCATAGCACATGAGAACTTAAATGTAACCCTCCCTTTTATGAGGGACCGCATCAATTACACTGGCCTCACCACATTTCTTTGATCAGTAAAGGCTACCTCAGGGCATTTGCACTTACTCTTCCTCTAGCAGGAGGCAGGACAGCACTCTCCTTCCCTTTAGGTCTTTGCTAAATATTCAGCTTTCAGATGAACTCTTCTCAGCATCTCATGTGAAAATGTCAATATTTACATGGCAAAATCTGCAAATAAAAAAACCCACATGCCATCATATATAATACTATCTAGCATAATGCACATTTTATGCATTAATCTTATTTATTTTCTCACTCTCCCAATATAAGTTTGCATGCTATTTGGGCAAGTGTTTTGGGCCTATTTTGTTCAGTGACAATTTCCAGGGCCTAAAACAGGGCCAGATACAAAGTATTTTTTTTTTGATATTGTTAAATATGCCTATTTAAATATATAATCAATTGAATGGCAGTATTTCTTAAGAAATAAAATGTAATATCTGAATTAGGTAACCTATTTAAGAAAAAAATGAATTTTAGATGTATTAAAATGAAATACAAGCAAAATTGTTTTGTTGAATTAAATATGAATGAATGAGCAAACTAAAATCCCATAAAGAGATCTTTCTTGAAATGTTTTATGTAGGTTTAACTCTTTATAAAATTTTCTTTCTCCTTGCCTTTGGCCTTCTAGAAATACATATTTAACTTAATGTGGGCCAAGTGATTTTTAATAGTTCTTGTTAAAAGAGGTCAGTAAGGCAGACAAGGGCTCTGCTTAAAATGAAATAAGTGCTATATCACAGTACAGCTTGACATCTCCCAGGAAAGTAACCTAATATTAATTTGACCTTAAAAAGTACTTTGGATACAGTATTGTAAAGTATGTCTCACAGAGGCTATGAGATTTACTCATAATAAATTAAATATATTGAACAAAGTGTGGCACAAAGCTAATGTCCTATTATTATCAGTCTTACGTATTTGAAACTACTAATTTATATTTTGTTATTTTGAGGCAATCAATGCTTCAGTTTTAATAGTAAAATCACATTTGTGATAATTTACAGTTCACTTATGGCACTCTTCTAAATAAAATTGGGTGTGATTTTTTTCATAATTTGTACAGAAAACAAAAATAAGGTGGGTCATAATAAAATTTTTGATACACACATACAAACAAACAAAGAAACAAAACCAATTTAAACTCTTCCAAAAGGCAATATATACTATTTAGTGGCAATTCCTTTGTAAAATTAAAAGTCCTTCAGGTTTTCTTAGAAAGTAGAATCTTGTATATATCCAAGGAACTGCAACTTATAAGTGTATTCACTACAGATCAATAATGATTTATGAAGTAAGAAAATCAATGTTATTAGTGATTAAAAATTCTATCGTATATAAGTTTAAAAAATATCAGATTTTTCTTAGAACTGTTAGAAAATATGGGTCTATTTTTGTCATGTAAATAAACACTTTAATGAAATTATATAAGTAATATAATGTAATTATAGAAAGAAAATGCCTCGTATAACAAGTGTATGCACAGTGTTTTTTATATATATAACTAGAGGCCTGGTGCACAAAATTTGTGCTTCAGCCCAGCCTGCACCCTCTCCAATCTGGGACCCCTAGAGGGATGTCCAAATGCCCATTTAGGCCCGACCGGGATCGGGCCTAAGTGGGCAGTTGGACATTCCTCTCACAATCCAGGACTGTTGGCTCCCAACTGCTTACCTGCCTGCTTTCCTAATAGCTCCTAATAGCTTCTGCCAGCCAGCCTAATCACCCCTAACTACTCCCCTGCCAGTCTGATTGATGCCTAACTGCTCCCTGCTCTTAACTGCCCTCTCCTGCAGGCCTGATCATCCCTAACTGTCCTGATCATCCCTAATCATCCTGGCCTCCCCTGTAGGTCTGGTCACCCCTAACTGTCCTCCCCTGCATCTCTGTACCCCCAACTGCTCTCCCCTGAAGGCTTGGGTCTCCCCCAATTGCCCTTCCTTGCAGGCCCAGTCACCCCCAACTTTCTTTCTCTGTCAGCCTCATCACCCCTAACTACCCTCCCTTGTAAGCTTGATTGCCCCAAATGCCCTCCCATGCCTGCCTGGTCCATCCCAACTGCCCTCTCCTATTGGCCATCTGATGGTCGCCATCTTGTGTCCACATGGGGGCAGGATCTTGACCACATGGGAGCAGCCATCTTGTGTATTGGAGTGATGGTTAATCTGCATATTACTCTTTTATTAGATAGGATAGAGGCCTGGTGCACAGATGGGGGCCACCTGGTTTGCCCTGAAGGGTGTCCTGGATCAAGGTGGGGGTTGCCTTGGGGTATAGTGCAGCCTGGACGAAGGGCCTGTAGTGGTTTGCAGGCTGGCACGTCCTTTAGCAGCCCAAGTGGAGGCCCTGGTATCTGGGATTTATTTTTCTTCTACAATTGAAACTTTGTAGCCTTGAATGGAGGCCTGGGCCAGGCAGGGTGTGTGGAAAGGTTGGCTGCCTTCATCACTGGGAAAACCTAATCCTCCCGCCTGCTCATTCTTGGTTGGGGTTAATTTGCATACTTGCTCCTGATTGGCTGGTGGGCATGGCTTGTGGGTATAGCAGAGTGGTGGTTAATTTTCATATTACTATTTTATTAGATAGGATAAATATTTTATAGTTAGCTTCCTAATCATATTCTAGCAATTTTAATGAGGAAAGGCAATTGCAACATACAGATTGTATTCTTAGTGAAAGTATATGTGTGGTAAACAATATCAGGAACAAGTCTATTTTTTAAAATATACTTTTATTATTGATTTCAAAGAAGAAGGGAGTTAGAGAAATGGAAACATTGATGATGAGAGAGAATCATTAATCAGCTGCCTCCTGCACATCCCCTAATGGCGATTAAGCCCTCAACTTGGGCATTTGCCTTGAACAGGAATCAAACCATGACCTCCTAATTTATAGGTTGAGGCTCAACCACTGAGCCAAGCCATCCAGGCACAAGTCCATTTTTTAACAACTGTGAGAATAAATTTAAATAATAATTGTGCATGATAAATCATACTTAATTTCATTTGAGATCATCTCATTATGTTAAAAGTAAACTGAGAATGGAATATCTAAAATATTTCTTGATTTTTCTATCTTTGACTTTTCCTTTGTGTTTTAATAGCTATGCTAAAATGTCAGCAATAGAGTCAACTAATGCCAGAAAGGCTTAAGATTTTTATCTTGATTACCTTTCATGTTGATGACTCAAAACTACTTATTATTTGTTAGAGCCATTGCTCTGTAACAATTTTAAAAGCAACTGTAAAATTCATATTCTAGATAATAAGCCTAAATTTCCCACTGTCAGAGTTTAAAATATAATTATTAGTCAAAATTTATCTTCCCCACTGAATGTGTAAAATCTCTTGGAGTTTGCACAATTTTAATAGTTTCATAAAACACCTAACCAATATAGAATTTTCAGCTTCATTTTATTCAAACAGAGAAGTATTTGACTCTTCTCTGTCTGAGATAAAGGTCTTCTAGTGTAGTAAACCCAATAATGAATACAATCCAATGACAAAATTAGTGTAGTTTCATTGAGGGTCTTCACTCCGCTCAGTTATAATCTTTTAATAATTCTCTCAGAAATTGTATATGATAAATAGTTTTTTCAGTTTAATTTCTGTGCCAGTAGTCATAGATACTATGAGAGTAAACTCTTGAAAAGGCAAGGGCTACCTCTAAACATAACAAAAAACAGGAACAACAAACAAACAAACAAACAAACTCAAATACTTCATTGTGTTATTTTCAGGTTGCCTGGTAATTAATTTGGTTATTGTCCAATTCTGTTCTATTTTGTTTTAGTCCTACTCTCAAAGAGCATGATTATCATTTTTGTGTGCTGAAGAGGCAGCAAATATTATGTCTTGCATTCTTGTGGATGAAAGACCAGGGGAAGCTCTACTCTGTTGTTGTCGGCAGTGATGTATGTGTACGTATGACAGACGGGTGTAGGGGCTTTCTCATGTCTTCTTGACCCGTGAGCTTTCCTAAAATTTTGCAACATCAAACAAATGAGATGCCATTACCCTAGCAAACATAGATCTTTCTGGAAGGATAAAAACAACCAAAATAAAGCTCCACAAATAGGGGTAATGATGCAAACTAAAACAGCTCTGACCATTGTGTTGAAGTTAAAGGAAGACATAGCTAGAGCAGTAGGAAATACATCAGATGTGTCTGATCACATACAACATGTGATATAATGCATCACCCGCAGTGCAACATGATGCTAAAGAATGCTTTCTGCCTTTATCCATCAGTCTTTGGTTGAAACCAAAGGGAAAACTGTACCAAATCGAACCATAAGCAGACTTTTTAGATGAATGTGGCAAATTCAAAATGTCCAGGAACTACGTGAGGTCTAGCTCACCTCATGTCTGAAACATCAAGATGTCTCTGTTTGGGGTGCACTGCTGTCGTAACCCCTGCTATCACTGAGTTCTTGCTACATGAGGCACTTCCTCCTCCTACCTTTGAATTCTCAATAAAATTATTAACTATTAATGGCCACATGCCCCTGCACCTTTGTGTTAGTTTCTCACCAATCACCTATCCCATGGTGGGTTCATTGCCCAAACCTCAGGCACATGCCTATAGGCTATTAAAGAAGGAGGAGAGAAGATATTTTCATTTAACATAGATGGTGGGAAAAACATCTCCCAATCCAGCGGTTCTCAACCTTCCTAAGGCCACGACCCTTGCATACAGTTGCTCATGTGGTGGTGACCCCCAACCATGAAATTTTGCTACTGTGATGCATCTTGATATAAATATCTGCATATTCCGGTGGTCTTAGGCGACCCCTGTGAAAGGGTCACTCGACCCTCAAAGGGGTCGCGACCTACAGGTTGAGAACCGCTGCCCAAATCCAACCTGCCAGTTAAAGGTGTTCAGAGGTTATTTACAGGTATAGCTGAGTAATAATACTACAGTTCACTACTTCACTACTTTGGCTGCTCCAAACAACGTGGGTACATTTCCCACCACAAATACACTTAGAGAAACATCCCTCCAACAATGTCCTAGAAGATGTTACAGGGGAAATAACTTTATTCCTTTCTGTATCAAAATGTCTCAAGACAAAATACGTTTTTCTTGAGTTTGATGTAACAGTAAGTTAACCGCTTATTGAACTTGCACTGCAGAATTAATCTTTCAGCACAATTGGGTCAGCATTCTTTACTAAGTACAAGATTGATTAAATTGACTACATGAACACCTATATTTGAACCAAAATGAAATCGGAATAATTATAGAAACTGATTAATTATAATAGAGTATTTTGTGAAATATTTTATTCTTAAAAAAAAAAAGGTTATCTTTTTGTAATAGATTTTGTTCCATCAATAGATGGTATTCCTTTTTTCATAACCAGAAAACTATTTTAACATGGGAGGTATGTTTCATCGGTATGCTGAGACTACATGCTTTTCTGATTTTCTGAAAGGTTTCACAAATGCTATATAGATGCTCTTATTTGAAGCTTTACCTGATTGGCAGCTATCCTTGATAGTGTAAACATACTCAGGAATGCTATGTAAAGAGAAAATAAATTACCTTCAAAATGCACTTGAATGTAAGAAATGGTTCAACATATCTGACTACAATTTATATTGTAAAGTCAGAATATCATATTGCTGCAAAAACTTTATAACTTAATAGACAAAATGGGTTTTTTAACTTTTCTTAAGATAATATAAGGTATGTATAAAAACAATTGCATAAAACACAAAACGCACTCTTAATGTAGTCATTATAACGCAAACAGTCACGAAACTAAGGCAACAAAAATATTGGCAGAGTCCCGGAGGACTCTTAAATGCCTATCCCTAGTCACAATTCTCTCCTCCCTAAATTAACTGCTATCCAAATTTTCATACAAAAGCTTCCTTGTTTTTGTTATATTTGTATTATAGAATGTGCATATTTTAGAATCAGAATTAAGTACTGAATGACTTGAGCCAAAACCGGTTTGGCTCAGTGGATAGAGCTTCAGCCTGCGGACTGAAAGGTCCTGGGTTCGATTCCTGTCAAGAGCATTCCAGTAGGGGGTGTGCAGGAGGCAGCTGATCGATGCTTCTCTCACATCGATGTTTCTAACTCTCTATCCCTCTCCCTTCCTCCCTGTGAAAAAACAATAAAATATATTTTTTAAAAAAGTATTGTGCTGAGACCGGTTTGGCTCAATGGATAGAGCATAGGCCTGTGGACTGAAAGATCCCAGGTTCGATTCCGGTCGGGGGCATGTACCTTGCTTGCGGGCACAACTCTAGTAGGGGGCGTGCAGAAGGCAGCTGATCGATGTCTCTCTCATGGATGTTTCTGACTTTCTATCCCTCTCCCTTCCTCTCTGTGAAAAATCAATAAAATATATTTGAAAAAAAAAAGTATTCGATGACTTGAAAGTAAGGGTGTGAGACTAACCAAATATTTATATGCCCATATGCATAACCCATCAACACAATGGTGCAGTAGGCCTGGGGGAGGGGAGTGTGGGTGTGGGCAATGGTGGGGGGAAAGAGGCTATCTTTAATACTTTCAGCAATAAAGAAAGATAAATTTTAGAAAAAGAAAATTTAACTAAAAGCAATACAATGAAAACGAGTATGCTGAAGAAGAAAAGTTCTGAAACTCACTGCAGAAACATTTAAAGTTCAGAGGTCTAATTGGGATTTTAAAGAAAATTCCTCATCAGTGAAGTAACAAACAAGCAGAAGATACAGATTTCATTCTTCTTACTTTCAGTTGACAGGGGTTGAGTGGGAGCATTTGTTTTGCTTATTTCTTTGCTTTTGGATGCTAACTGTGTGCTGAATTTTAAACAGAGCTAAAAGTAACCCTGACCAGTGTGTGAAGTGGTGAGAGTGAGGGCCCATACACCAAAGGGTCCCAGGTTTGATTCTGGTCAAGGGCACATACCTGGTTTGCAAGTTTGATCTCTGGCCCTGATTAGGGGTTCCTATGGGAGACAACTGATGGGTCTCTCTCTCTCTCTCTCTCTCTCTCTCTCTTTCTCTCTCTCTCATCCACTCTCTCTAAAAATCAATGGGAAAAAAAGTCCTTGAGTGAGGATTAACAAAATAAAAATAATAAAAGTACAGTTAGTTTAATATTTTAAGCTATATTTCATTCAAAGTAAAAAAAAATATTCAGGAGTCTAAAGATGGGAATGGATGGTTATTTGACAAAATCAGATAAAAGGAGACAAGGCCTAAAAACTTACATTTTCCACACACTGCAGTGTTATTTACATTAATTTACATAACTCGTAGCAGTAATATTGTACTTTCTCTTTCACATCTTTACCTGTTGACTTTGCCTTTTTCAGACAGTAGAATCCAACGGCTTTTAGTGGTCAAAAAGCCTGCCTAGTCACCATTCGTCTTTAACTTGACCTTCCAGTTGGAGAATATTGAACCCGCTCTCTATTTCTTCTTCCCACACTGTTGCATAAATTCACAGATTGAAAATATTCTCTTTGAAGAGTCTGACCTGTTTTACTTTCTCCTTTCTGGTCCTCATATTGAAAGGGGAGTTCTTAGTCTCTTGTTTAATTCCAAGGTGGTGTGATAAACTCAGATTTATGACTTTAATCTGCTTACACAGGAATTGTGAGATCACATTTCCACCACATTGAAAAATTGAATTAATAAAAGCATTTGTTTGTGTATAGCCCTTTGGCCTCACGATCTGATAGACCTTTAAAAGTGTTACTTGAAGGGACAGGCAAGCTTTAGATAAACTTGCCAGGAAGAATTATACAGTGATTAAAATTCAGCAATGTATGCTTGGAACAAAACTGGTTCTTTTCTTTCTCCTGTTTGAAGGGCAAAAAAAGGAAAACTGTAAAGCAAAACAAAAGGAAATAAACACCATGCCAGATAATATTTTCTCATATTTTTAAGAAACTTTGGCCCAGGAAACAGAAACTCCAATTTACTTTTAAAACTTATTATCTGGCTCAACTGATGTGGCTGAGTGGTTGAATGTCAACCTAGGAACCAATAGGTCACAGTTTGATTCCTGGTCAGGGCATATGCCCAGGATATGGGCTTGATCCCTAGTGTGGGAGTGCAGGAGGCAGCCTATCAATGATTCTCTCTCATCACTGATGTTTTTTTGTTTTTTTGTTTTTTAATAATTAAAAAAAAAAAACCTTATGATCTGTGTTTGAGCCCAGGATGGCTTCCATCTCTATCTCTCTTTTCAAAGAAAATTATATTAGCATTTCAATCTATTTAGGTGACTCACCTAACATCTATACTTTGTACACTTTATATTTATTCATCAGAATTAAAAGTAAGCCTTCTTTTTCTCCTGAAAAAAAAAATGTAGCCTCTCTGACCACTTCAGGTTAACTAGGTTTAGATATTCTTTCTAATCAAGCACTTATTTACTCTTTACAAGAGCTCAATGAGGGCTTAGAGATTAATATGGGGCAAGAGTTCATTGGAGACCAGTGTTTCCTATCTAATAAAGAGGGAATATGCAAATTGACCATCACACCTTCACAAAGATGGCAGTGTCCGCAGTAGAAGTGGAGTTTCCATAACATGAGATAACTGCACCCACAGCAAAAGCAGGGTTTCCATCACACAAGATGGCTACACCCACAGCGGAGGCTGAGTTCCCCTGAGGAGCCTTAAGCAGCAAACAGCAGGGACCTAGGCTACATCCCCCATCTGGTGGGGCTTGACAAGGGACTTCAGGCCGTGCCTCCTTCTCTGGCACTAGGCCTGGTGATGTCAAGCCATGCCCCCTGACTGGCAAAGCTTGATAGGGGACCTCAGGCCATGCTATATGCCCGGTGGAGCTTGATGAGGGTAGGGTCAGCTGGGTCTGGATCTTGCTCAATGGGGGTAAGGATGGGTCTCACATGATTTTCAGGCACTGCAGGTGGGCAGGGACTTGACTCTAGGTCATGCAGCATGCCCAGACTTGGACAGGAGGAAGATTTTCATATCATTTTACTAATTTCCTTTCATCTCTAACACTTCAATTATAGAGAAAGGGCAAATAAAAATATTAAAATATTTCTTCTAATTAATCTCCTATTTTTTAAAGGTATTTCTATTGATTTTTTATAGAGAGGATTGGAGAGAGAGGGAAAGAAAGTTTGAAACATCAATGAGAAAGAAACATCAACTCAGCTACCTCCTGCATACTTCCTACTAGGGATGTGCCTGCAACCAAGGAATGTGCCTTGACCAGAATCAAAACCAGGACCCATCAGTCCACAGTCTGACACTCTATCCACTGAGCCAAACCGGTTAGGGCTAATTAATCACCTTTTAATGTGCATGGATTTTATGCACCAGGCCGCTAGTATTCAAATAAATGAAAGTTATAAACCAAGTTATAAACTGCTACAAGAAGTCATAGTATGTCCAGCTATTTTGAAAAAAATATATATATATGTTTTCATAATGACTTGTACTGCTGAATTCAAATTTTGACTTATTGATATCTCAGAGTTCCTGGCCCAGAGTGTGCAGTCTATCCTTTTTCTTCCTCAACCTGGTGGTGCCATAGTGGTTGAGCTCTAGCCTGCAAGTTCATTTCTGTCTATGCCACTTATAATTTTCTCTAAGCCACTTCTCAGGCCTTGTGGGTACACATTATAGAATATTTTGCTTTCAGGAGAATTGACATAAGTAGAGAATTATGTATGCCCTGCACGTACCTTCAGGGTTATTGAACAAAAGTTCTGGAATCATTGGTATTCAGAGAGTGGTTCAGAAAGGAGGATGCTGGTAGGACATATCTCAGTGGCCCAGCAGGTTCCTGGCTGTGGGGATGGACTATGGATAGAGGAGAGCCAATGTGAGTGGGCTAAGTCTAAAGACTTATCTGATGGAAAAGTCTTCATCTCATTCATTTCTATGTGTTATTTGATGCTCAATAAGCTTGCTTTGTTTTAATTTTTATTGTTGAAGAAGGACATTCAAACACAGAGACAGTATAATTGTAACTAAAACCATGTAGCCAGTGAATGTCAAAAACAGAGTTCCAATTCAGACTTTAAAATTTGTTTCTTCTGCTATGAAAGTCCCTAGTTATTGTTTCACACCCATCTATATATATAAAAGGCTAATATGCTAAGTGTCCCTCTTCTGGTCAATCAGTTGCTCTGACACGCACTGTCTGCAGGGGGCAGACACTCAACATAGGAGCTGCTGAGCTGCAGTGACTTGGCAGTGGTGGTTCTTGGATGACAAACCCCAAAACCAGAGAGGAGGGAGCCTGATTCCTCATGGGGTCCTGTGATTCCAACTTTGGCTGTGGGTTACATTGTCACTGGGGCACTGTGGGCCCCGAATCTGGTTTACCGCACGCTTGCACTTGCATTCCACACCCTGTATGGCAGCAACTGTGCAGAGTGCCCTCTCACACTCTGGGACTCCTCAGGGGATGTCAGAGAGCCAGCTTTGTCCCTATCCCCACAGGCCAGGCTGAAGGACCCCCCCTCACTCCACAAATATGGGGGAAGGACCACGGGAAGTTGACTCCAGGGCGTGTCTGGCCCGTCTCACCCAGGCCAATCCTGCCGGCCACCTTCTAATTAATTTCCTTTCAATGTGCATGAATCTGTGCACCAGGTCACTAGTTCCTTTATAACAAAGCACTTAAAAGTAGAACCATAAGAAGTGTTAAGCAATCACAGGCCTGGTGTGTTAAAGGATCCCAGCTGAAGGAAAGGTTAAAGTCCCCTTTGATGAAGAGTTGTCTTTTTACGGAGAAAGTCTGATGGAGACAGAATCATTCAAGTTTGAATATGTATAAGTGAAGGCTGTGAAAAGGATTCTTAAAGGGGAAAAGAACATCCAGCTCCTTATTGTATGGACTCATTTACCCTCAAGACATAAAAAACACATTTTAAAACTTCAACTCAAAGGAAAAGGAGTCAGCAATTAATCGAGGTAGTAAAGGTCATGAAATTATATTTAAGTGCATGGTATCTCCAAACTTTCTCAACAATAAGACCACGTATAAATTGAAAAGTTTATAAATTATTTTGAAGACAAAGTCTCAGGTGAGCCTATTCAAACCAATACATTTAAAATATACCTCCCCACCCTGGAGAAAAATCAAGATTTAATCTAGCATAATAAATCTTTTTTCCATATCATCCTCCCACTTTGAGTCCAGAAACATTCTATTATTTAAGAAAAATACTTGCAGTGCATATCTCTATGTATGCACTGGCGTTAAAAATTATCTATCTCTGGTTGAATAAAGGCCACAGGCAAATTATGATGCCAACCCACAAAAGAACTTTTATTTCCAAATATTCTGGGGGGAAAAATTCCCATTTCTGTGGAGACAAGGGATCTGCTTAAATGTTTCACAGAGCAGGATTTAATGGGAGAAATAAAAGATGACTCTTCTCTCCTGTGATAACAAGTCCTATTTGTCCCCATTGACAGCAACCGGGGAGGGAACCATGCCCCTAATATGCAAATAAACTATCCTGGTGCAGAGTGTGCATGTGAACAGATAAGCTGGCTAGTGGCTGAGTAATTATAGCGATTCAGGGCATGTGCATATATCCCATGGACCACAGAAACATGAATAAGTGCAATAGACACGGTACTGTTAAGAAAATATGCCTGTGAGTTTGATGGCACTACACAAGACACTCCAAAGAATTTAGTTGCTAATAGAGCAAAATCTCAAACTCAAGGAAAATGTTGTCCATTTGAATAACAATTGCTAAACAACATTCAAAGACAATTGTTAAATAAAGCCTCATTAGGTATAGCTCATTATCTAAGGTGAAAAAATTACATAACACGCTAGTCCAAGAATACCTTTTTATTAAAATAATAATAATAATAATAATAATAATAATTTAAGCAATTGCATATTTCCTTTCTTTTCTCTGGGCGATAACAATGAAGCACCCAAGCAGACTTGATGAGAATACATTTCAGAAACGATGGAGCAAAGTGGAAGAGTGTCTCATTATCAGGAGTATTGCACTATAGCCTGGCGATTTGACAGCTACTCCTTCCAAGTTAGTGTTAAGATGGCAGGACAAATGGATAAATAAACCTCTTGCTCTTCCAGTCATCTTCAGTTCTGTGCCTAATTCCAAAGGTTATTGAGAACTATTATTAGCATACATTTGATTTTCTAAAAATGTGCAACTTAAACCCAATGCACCCTCTAACATGGATTCCCTAGAAATATTTTTGTTAAGTGCCTTCCTCCTCCCCCAAATTAGAACCTTGAGGTAACCTCCCTTCAGATTTCTCCCACATCCAAAGAGATAGATTTACTCTCTCAGATCACCCTTCTATAGGCTCTTGTAAATGCCCAAACAACGCATACTTCAAGCCTTCAGGGCAGCAGATTATCAATGCTAGACTATTGCATAGGAATAGTTGAAAGCAATGGAATATGATTCTGTCTTACTAAGCATAAACTGATTTTATTAAAATAATATTGAATTTGTTAAGTGTTGGAACCCCTTTCTTGTTCCGTGTGGTTCAGGGTTCCTGTTCAGGGTTCAGGTTCTGGAGGAGGCCGCACGCAAATGAAAAGAGAGGCTAGAAAAGTATTAATTTGGGAATATTGGGGGGCCAGGTGGGAGCCTTCCTCTAGTGAGAAGACTACCTTTTGCTCTGGCCTTTTTCTCCCTTTTATTGAGATTTTGGGACACACCCATAGCCTTTAGGCAGGAAATTTCAATAACAAAAATACAAAAGACAAACAGAGGTGGAGGCCTCAGCTAACAATGTCTCAACTAAACAGTGAGTGGTTAGAGCAATTAAGGCTGTTGACCAGCCTTCCTGGCTTCCTGTCCACATCTTCCTATTAATGAAATGATGTTCGGTTTCTGGCAGTTAAGACTTTGGTGGAGAGCATGGAAAACAAAAAGAAATGAAAATGATAAAGAGCTGGAGTTAAAACTCATGTCATAAACCCGTCTGAACACCATACAACACAACTGCTCCGACACTTAGGTGGATGTAGTGCGCTTACACTAAACGTGCATGCAGCCTCCTTCGGAAGAAATGGAAGGACAGCTCTGGGGATTTTATCAGTGGAAACACCACTGCCCCTGGGCACGGAGCAGCAACACTAACAACAAAGGCGCTGATGCCTTATCAGTTGGATGCTGATGCTGCAATGACTGTCTCTACTGTTCACCATCTGAGGAAAGTCTTCATTATGCTCCTACTTTGTCATAGCAGTAGCTCATTGGCTGTCTGAGCACTAAATTTGGAGTCTGAGGTGTGTGCATTGGCTGTTTGAGTTTTTATTTATTTTTATTTTACTGATTTTGTACAGAGAGGAAAGAAGATAGAAAGTTAGAAACATCGATGAGAGAGAGACATTGATCAGCCGCCTCCTGCACGCCCCCTACAGGGGATGTGCCCGCAACCAAGATACATGCCCTTGACCGGAATCAAACCAGAGATCCTCCAGTCCGCAGGCCGATGCTCTATGCACTGAGCCAAACCGGTTTTGTTGGCTGTTTTGAGTTTTAATCGACTTCCAACATCCCAGTTCCAAGACAACTCAAGAAATTAAATGGATGTTTGTGTTTTTGTTTGTTTGTTTTATTTTATTTCTTTTAATTCCTATAGTAGGCATGATCTCTTTCACTGACCAAGACTCACAAGCTAGGAAAATTAGGAACAAATGCCTAATGTCTCCTTTATCTTTCTTGAATACACATTGCTGTACAAATTATCTTGAGTAATTTGATGCCAGATGCTGCTAAAAATAAGACAAAACCAAGAACAACAAAAACAAGAGTAACCAAAAGGTATTTTATTCAAGTTGTCTACTTTGTGATGAAATGTTAAGTTCTGCATTCAGCCCTAAACAAAGATTGAGGCATCATAGAGAGAAATGTTTTCAACTTGATAAGGAACATCTACAAAAAAACTTACAGCTAACATTATCCCTGAGGAGAAACTGGATGCTTTCCCACTAAGACCAGGAAAAAGGCAAAGGTATCTCTTATTACCCCTTTTCAACAATGCACTGAAAGTCCTAATGATTACCAGAACGGTGAGCCGAGCTATTTTCCCAGGGTCATGTCTTGCGACACCAAAGAATGAGCTCCAGGGACCAGAAGATTTAAGCCAAGTGTGGAAAACCTTTTACAAGGAACTTCAGATTCCCCCCAAGGTCAGAGGGACCCCAGAATGGGCTGCCCATTAAAAGTCTTGTAGTCCACGGTGTGTATTTGCTGCAAGCCTGCTCTCTATCTAGCTGCTCTATATCTATCTACCTTCCCTAAACACAAAAAAGCAAATTAATTTGTTATAGATATACTATAACTTACTCTTAAAAAGATCTCTTTCTCACTATCTACCTTCCCTCAATTGTTAAAGTGGAATAGGACAAAGCTAGACAAAGCCCGCAAAGGACCTAAACTTTCCCTGTTCCTATGTATCCTTTCTCTGTCTCTGTCCTGAACTTTCTCTGTACGTGTTCAGACATCTTGTTTACCCCCAGCCCTCCCTTGGTTTGCCCTGCCTCCCACTTTGAGTCCAGAAACATTCTATTATTTCTTTCTGGTTGGTTCCTGTGGTTAGGCTGGCTCACACTGCCTGTCTACTCCTGCCTCTGTTTTCCACTGGAGCCCTGCCCTATCTGCCTGCTTTTCAAGTTAGCCCTCTCCCTAGATAATGCAATAAGACAAAATGTATACAGATTGGAAGAACATACCATTGTTTGCAGGTGACACAGAAAATCCTGAAGAATCAACAATAAACACACACACACACACACACACACACACACACACACACACACACACACACACTGTACTAATAAGCAATTATGGTAGCGTTTCAGGATTCAAAAGCAACATACAAAAGTCAATGGCTTCCCCAGATATTAACAATAATGGAGTTGAAAATTAAAACCACAAAAAAGCAAATTAATTTGTTACAGATGTACTGCAACTTACTCTTAAAAAGATCTCTTTCCCACTATCTTAATCTACTGTGTGATTGGCTCATTTGTCTTAGCTCTTCCTAAAATCTCCTCACTCTAACATTTTAAATTATGTTCTCTGAATTAAAATGTTTCTTATGGATAGAAACAGTAATTGAATATTTTACTTTTTTAAAATATTTATTTCCCCTAGTCTCTCCATCATTTTTGAAAGGAAATTGGTTATTTTCTCAGCACAATTCTCTTCTTCTGAGCAGATTTTAAGTAGTTTAGACCTGATTATATAAAAATTTACAAAAGAGAAAGCTTGAAAATTCAAGATAAGATGGTAAATATATATTTCAAATCCAGTTACTAACAGTTATTGATATCTTAAGTAAAAATGAGTGGCGATCATCTGCATCAAACAATTCTTACATCTGAGAGAGGTTAAAGTGAGAGAGGACAAAGCTAGACGGCTTCCTATAAGCCTTTTACACGGAGTGATCACTGGGGTCAGGTGGTGGAGCCTGCCCGACCTGAGGTTTGAGATGTTTTTACACCAGTTCTACGGTTGAGCAGAATAACCGCTGAATGACAAATCTGAGCCTTGACCATATTTGATCTCTGCCTAATAGAGTATTGATCAGAGCTCTCCAAGCTTTTATGGATGTGGGAATGGTTCTTAGCACTCTGAGACTCGCATTCACCACCACCACACCGGAAATACCTTGGGCTGTTACGTTTGTTTTTAATAAAAAATTAGCATCGGTTCAGAATGACTAGGTAGTAGAGACGGAAGTACAAAAATCACTTGAACTGAAGTGAAAAAAAAATGCCAGTCCAAGGGACAGGAGGTCAGAATGTGAAGGAAGGAAGGAAGGGAGGGGGTATTTACCCTTTGTGTTTGATGTTTGGCCAGCGAATGTTGGTCAGGCCAATTCTTTGGGTCAACCTACTGTCTTCTATTCTGCTATTTACCTATTGTAGGAAGGTGGATGGATTTCTGAATTATGATATGCCCTGAAGTAGCTATTTGTGATCAAACAAAGGTGAGGCGTGGCTTAAACAATAGAAGTTAACTTTCTTACAGTTCTGAAAGCTGGATATCTGAGATCACAAGGTCAGCAGGTGTGGTTTCTTCTGAGGTCTGTCTCCCTGGTTTGCTGATGGCTGCCTTCTTACTATGTGCACATGATTGTCTGTATGTGTGTGCATGTGCCTGGCACTTTCTATCTGTGTCCAAATATCCTATCTAATAAAGAGAAAAAATGCTAATTGACCCTTACGCCATTGCAAAGAAGGCAGTACCCACAGCCAATAAGGAGGGAATATGCTAATTAACTGCCACGCCATCAAAAATGGTGATGCCCACAGCCACAAGATGGTGGCGCCCAGTTCCCTCAGCCCCACTGGGGAGATAGGCACATGGCACACCTGCCTCTGGAGTCCCCCAGTCTCCTCAGCCCCACAGCAGCCCAAGGTACAGGCAAGCCTCAGCTGGTGGCTGCCCAGCTGCCCAGGGCCTCCTGAGGCTCAGGTAACCAGGGCTGGCTGAGGCTTGCACTGCAGGCAGTGGCAGCAGCAGAGATGTGATGGGGCGTCTCCTTCCCCTGATTGCCAGGTCACCTCCCTCCCCTGAGGGCTTCCAGACTGTGAAAGGAGGCAGGCCGCCAGGCTGAGGGACACCCCACACCTCCATCCAGTGCATGAATTTTCAGGCCCCAGGCCTCTAGTCTTCTTAAAAAAACCTGAGAGCCGAAACCGGTTTGGCTCACTAGATAGAGCGGTGGTCTGTGGACTAAAAGGTCCCAGGTTTGATTCCAGTCAAGGGCATGTACCTTGGTTATGGGCATATCCCCAGTAGGGGGTGTGCAGGAGGCAGCTGATCGATGTCTCTCTCTCATCGATGTTTCTAACTCTCTATCCTTCTCCCTTCCTCTCTGTAAAAAAAAATCAATAAAATATATTTAAACAAAAAACAAACAAACAAACAAAACACCTGAGAGATCAGATTAAGCCTCTCCCTAATAACTTCCTTTAAATTCCATTACTTCTTTAAAGACCCACTATCTAGATAACGGTCCTGGAAGTTAGGGCTTCCACATGAATTTGGGGTGAACACTGACACTGCAGCCCATAACCAGGGATATTTCTAGAATTCACCAGCGATCCTATTTGCCACCTTTGTTTCCTAGCACCGGTCCCTCTCTGTTGCTGCAGCCTTGGACTCTGCTGCAGTGTCAGAAAATCAAGCAGGGCACGTTTCCCGAAGCTCATTTCCCGGCTCTGCCACGCTCCTGGCCCCCACCCTCTTCCCCGGAGCCCAGCCATCTCTGCGGAGAGCCATTTCCTCCCCACCAAGTCTAATTAGCAAGGTTTTTAAGAACCACCAGATAGAGTAAATCAGACTGCACTGGAGCCTCTTTATGAGCAAAACGTGTCTTCATTTGAAGTTTTAGATGAGATAACTTAGGGAACACATTAATCTATTAATTTTCCCCTCCCCTTGATCCTGATTTTGTTTTAAGTGACTTATGGATCTGGCTCTGTAGGATATGCACATTATCATTACGTGTGAATAAAGAAGGCAGGGCTCTGCGGGGGCATAAAAGACTCGAGAAAGTACAAAGATTATTAAAAATACTCAAAATGCTTTGTTTTGAAAGGAAGGGCTTTGTATCCAGTCTGGCGCCTGAAGTTTATAAATGGATAAACAGTGTTATTCATGGATAATGCATAATTAATTAAACCCAAGGAAGTAATGGCTAATCTCCAGCCTTTCAAGGAAGTGAAAGTAGAAAAGATAGCAACTAGAAAACTCAGTAAGCTGTGATTCAAACTAGCTATATATTGTTTTTATTTAAAAAAAAAAAGAATGTATTTTTTTATTGATTTCAAAGAGGAGAAGAGAGGGAGAGATAGAAACATCAGTGATGAGCGAACCATAGACAGGCTGCCTCTTGCATACCCCACACTGGGTATCCACCCCACAACCCAGCATGGAAATTGAACTGTGACCTCTTGGTTCATTGGTTGATTCTCAACCATTGAACCAGACCAGCTGGCTGGACAAAATAGCTATATCTTTGAAATGGAGTCAGCATCTTAAATTGTACATTCAATGAATGCTCTACGTAAATATCCTGCTGTAGCTGATGGATATTTTTTTTCATTCTTAAGTTTCTTTTCTTCTCTCTTCTTTTTCTGCTCCACTATTTTTAATTTCCCAATCCTTTATAAAGGCAATTATATATATATTTATCTCTGAGGAATCTTTATTCTGTTCCTTAGAGTTCACCTTTGGCAAGAAGTAAATTGGTGACTCACCTTGATAATAAGATTAGACAATAATGCTACCATTAGTGGATTTTCAGCTTGTTTCAGAAGTGCTGATAAGGCATCTGGCAAAGCTTTGTCATGAACTTGGAAGATAATGTGCCAGACTCATAGCCAATACGTGTGCCGATACAAATAGTTCTAGCAAAAGCTGTTTTATTCCCCAGGGGGAGAAAGTAATCAAAATATATAAGCTGAATTACTTGTATTCTATTTGTTAGTCTCTACCCACACTTAATGCTGTTTTTATGAAGATTCTGTTCTCTATCTATGCTTGTTATCATGTGAAGCTGTTCTTATCATCTCCATGAATATGGACCATCCATCCATCAATCCAGCAGGAGAAACCAATCCTGCTTACATTTTCATCTCAGACATCTAGCTTTAAAAACTTGTAAGCAAATAAGTGCATGCTGTTTAAGCCGCCCAATCTGTGGTATTTTGTTATGGCAGTCTTACCTAACATCATAATGTTGATTTTTAACCTCTAAAAATAAAAATTTCACCATATCATTATATGGCAAATGAGTTGTCATCAAAGTTTAGCTGATTCTATTATATCTTCAAATAAAGGGATGGCTTTGCCTTGAGATTGCCAGGGAAACATTCCACTCACTGAGTATGACCACTGTGAAAATATTCTCTCAAAAAGAAGAGACTCCTGTTTATTCCTGGTTTTCCCTAAAGCTCAGATGGCAGCCAAGCATCCCCTCTCTGAAGAGTGTAGGGTTGCTATCAATCACAGGGCATCTTAAGAGCTTCACATCAGTGAGGCTTATTTATCTGCTAGTGGCTTGGTGTACAAAATTTGTGCACAGAGTGGGGTTCCCTCAGTCCAGGCTGTACTCTCTCCAGTCGGAGACCCCTTGGGATGTCCAACTGCCAACAGTTGGACATCCCTCTTACAATCTGGGACTGCTGGCTCCTAACTGCTCACCTGCCTGCCTGCCTGATTCCCCCTAATCTCTCTGCCTCCCTGCCTGATCACCCCTAACTACCTTCCCCTACCAGCCTGATCTCAACCCTAAGTGTCCTCTTCTGCTGGCCAATTTGGTTCTGATTGGTCAATTTCTATGCCAGTCAGCATCAAAAGCTCCACCTCCAGTGGCTGCTGGCATGGCCCAGAGAGAAAGAGAGAGGCAAGTGCTGATCAACAGTTGCCACACTGGCTACATATCAGACCCTGCTTCTCTCTTAAGGCCTCTCTCTGGGCCTGATTCACAGCCCCCTCAGCAGTCAGTGCTGGGTCACCATGGTAACATAGTGCTGACTGCAGGACTGACCTCCAGTTGGTTGAGCCTCCAGTCATGATGGATCCAGGGTTTTTATTATTTATTTATTTATTTATTGTAATACATTTTATTGATCCTTCACAGAGAGAAAGGGAGAGGGACAGAGAGCCAGAAACATCAATGAGAGAGACACTGATTCAGCTGCCTCCTACACACCTCCCATTGAGGATGTGCCCACAACCAAGGTACATACCTTTGACCAGAATCAAATCTGTGACCTTCAGTCTATAGGCCAATGCTCCATCCACTGCGCCAAACTGATCAGGACAGATCGGTTATATTAGGATGACCTGTTATTACATTGAAGGCCCAGAAGAACCAAGTTTTGCCACATTCTTTGCAAATCAAGCTGAAGTGAAAAGGGAAATGGAAAGCAATTCATCAGGTATGTTAGAGAATGTGAGAGAAGAATCTGCCTTCCAGTGAATAAGAAGCCTGAGATATATGATTCAGGAAATGGCAAACAGGCTGTACAGTCCAGTCTGAAATTGGAAAACCAGTGAAACAAGATCCTACTAGATCTGAAGACCACAGCTTCTGCCAACGATAACACTAATGTCTTCTGCTTCCTGGTAAAGTCCCTGGAGGAACAAAAGGATAACACAAACTACCTGCAATGCCAACTGTTTTATTATAAGGAATCAGATAAGCAGGAATTAGAGGGGGAAGACCCATTGAAAAGCCTGCTGAAGTGTTAGGTGAACAGACCCAACCTCTAAAAGCAACAAAGCAAGTCTTCCCATTGCAGTAGATCGCAAAATCAGCCACGAAAGAATCTCAATCTCCATTTGTCAGAAGACTTCTTTCTTTCATTGGTGTATGTTCAAATAAGCTGTATTTGCATTATATATATAAAAGAACAGACTGATTCTGTAGACTGCTGGGCACATGTCCTCCTCAATGTACATCTCATCCTATTGTATAATGTCTAGGGGGAGTTGATCTTCAGCTATTTTTTGTTTATGTGCTTTTCTATGGGTATCATGTTTGTCGCCTTCTGGGTATCCCTATGGCTTTCCCTATAAAAAAGCAATTGTGGGTTTTTTTTAGTATACAGGCTTGGCTGCAGTACCAAACAATCAAAGTGTATTGGCAACTTAAATAATTTAGAAATGTGTTACCATGTTTCATAGCAATCTAATATTCAACAGTCCTTAAAAAAATACGGCAGTGCCATTGTGTTGGGAATCAAGTTTCCTTTGACCTTATTGCTCTGCTCTTCTCAAAAGGCCTTTTTGTGGTTGTCAAAACAGAACATGAAGGACATGACAAGAGAAGACTAAACAAGATCATAGCAGCTCTTTTTTCTTCCTTCTTTTCTTCCCACAGACATGCAACGACAAAACTCTAAGGCAAGCATGTCAAACTCACAGCTCATGGGCCACATGCCTTGTTTATTTGGCCCGTATTAACCTCTGAGTTTGACATGCTTGCTGTAGGGGATTCTAAGAGACTTGCAACCAGGTAACAATGGACAGCATCAGCTTATCCTGGGGTAACCTCCTAAACCTGCCCTCAAGGCCACCTTTTCTCTGAAAGCAGCTTCTCCTTGGCTCAATTATTTCCCATAGCATTTTAGAGAGCTAACACAACCCTGTCCAGGCCTTCCTGTTGCTTCTATCCTAAGCCCTTCCTTATGTCACTGTCCACAGCTTTCATACACTACTCTCAGAGAGAGAAAGAGAAAGAGAGAGAGAGAGAGAGAGAGAGAGAGAGAGAGAGAGAGAGAACAAAACTAAATGAAGACCACTCTCTGTCCTCACAACTCTGTTCCCTAACATGGGACAGTGTCCATTCAAAAGAAAAGGCATCTTTTTCTCGTTTCTTCTTGGTGCAACAAAAGAAAATGCTCAGTTGCTTCTAGGTGCTCAGAATGCTGGTGGACTTACGTTTCATTCATGTTCAATTTCTAGTTCAAAGCCATGAATCTGCTAGAGGACAGGCCTTCATAAAAGAGTGCGCATTAGAGAGCTGTTCTTATCGCAGCTGCTTGGGAAATGTGGTGAGTTCCAAATTTGGCGCTTTGCAAATAATTATAAATTACTGTGGTTAATAGTAGTCACATCTACTGTTCCTTATGTCCTTTTCCTCTTTTATTTTTTATACTAGAGTCCAGGTGCATGGATTCATGCACCAGTGGTCCCTTGGACTGGCCTGTGGGGATCAGTCAAAAACTGGCAGACATACATCCCCCAAGGGGTCGTGGAGTGCGAGAGGGCACTCTGCAAAGTTTCTGTCACTGGGCAGCTCCTATATTGAACATCTGTTCCCTGGTGGTCAGTGTGTGTCATAGCTACCAGCAGGTTGGCTGGTCGGCCAGTTGCTTAGGCTTTTATATAGATAGATAGATATAGTTAAGAAAACTATTGAAAAATATTGCTATCCTAATAAATAGGGAATATAGTAATTGACTCTCACACCATTGCAAAGATGGCATTGCCCACAGCCAATAAGGAGGGAATATGCTAATTGACTAATAGACCATCAAATATGGCAGTGCCCACAGCCACAAGATGGCAGCACCCAGTCCCTTCAGCCCTGCCATGGCGGCAGGTGCATGGCAAGGCTAGGCCTGTCCACAGTCAGGCCCTGCCACTCCACATGCTTGCCTCCAGAGTCCCCTGTCTCCTCAGCGCCCCTGCTTTCCAGGGGTGGTTCAAGGTGCAAGCAAGCCTCAGATGGTGGCTACTGAGCTGCCCTGGTCTTCCCAAGGCTCAGTTAATCAGGGCCAGCCAAGGCTTGCGCTGCTGGCAGTGACAGCAGCAGAGGTGTGATAGTGCGTCAACTTTCCCTAATTTCTGAGTTACTTTCCACCCCTGAGGACTCCTAGATTGTGAGAGGGGACAAACTGGGCTGAAAGACCCCTGAGTCCAGTGCATGAATTTTCATGCTATGGGCCTCTAGTATTTATATATTAAAGACAATAATGAAGCTTCAGTGGTTTTGGTGACTAGAAGGTTGGCAGATAGTATGCATATTAATAAGCTTATAAATGAATGAAATGATTGTAATTATAAGTGCTGTGTATGCTTGGTTTGACATTTTTACACATAGATCACTTTTAGATGAGTAGTTTGACATCTTTTTATATACATTCCACAGAGGAGAACATAAGAAGAAGGCTAATATTCTAGGAATTGCAATATGATCTGTGAAGAAAAAAAATATATGTAAGAAAAAAAACATCTACCAAAGCTACATAACCTGGGAAAGCATGCAATAATTAAACTTATTCAAACTCTTAAAACAAAAGAATAAAAGTTGATGGCCTGGGACACATTATCCAAAGCTAATGGGGATTATAAAGTAGAGAAAAACTAGCAAAGAAGAAATTAATTAAAAACTACTACATGTTGAAGCCACTTCAAGGGAAGTCCAGTAAAATTTATTGCTTGGCATCACTGAAGTGCATGAGAAATAATTGTGAGAATCTTAGAGGCACACTCTTCAGTAGAGTAAAGTAAAATGCATCCTTACAAATGGTACTCATTTTCAGATTTTTATTTAAGAAGTACAACAAGAATGGGATAAAAAAATGAACTATATGTAAAACTTTCCATAGGTATATTACAAGCCAATGTGGTAGAAATAAAAAGCATAGTTCTTGGCACTCAGGAAATCTGGTTTTAATTACCAGTTGCACTGCATAATAAGTTGGTGAGCTGCTTTATCAATTACTGCACTTGTAGAGTATACATTAGTATTTATCCCCTGGGAAGGTAGTCAGCATTAACAAGATACTGTTGGTAAAATGTTTAGCAAATGCTTTGTTATATCTATAAATAGAAGGGAGCATAATTGAACAAAATGTAAAGAATGAAATCTACTTTCAAGCTATGTTATTTCTTTTCTATAACCATCGTGTTTATTCCAAGACAAACAAATAATTCCTTTTTTGGAGATATTGGTTGATCTGGTATTCTCAATTAATTATTAGTAGATTGTAAGATCACTTTTAATCATGAGTGTTTCCAGTGAGCTCTACCTCTTTAAGAAAATGTTATATTTCCTTGTGCCTGGTATCCCATTTCTGTTGATTGACAGCTGTAAAGATGTAAATATCAATTCTATGAACATTTTAAGAGAACATTTGCAAGCAGATTTTATACTTATGTAAATCCTATCTAATAAAAGAGTAATACGCAAATTGACCATACCTCTGCTACACACACAAGCCATGCCCACCAGCCACACACACCAGGCAATCAGAGCAAGTATGCAAATTAACTCAAGCAAGATGGCTATGGCCACAGAGAAGCAGGAGGGAGGCTTGTGTTGCCCCTGGCAATGGAGGAAGCAAACCTTTCAGCACACACTGGCCTGAGGCCTCCACTTAAGGCAACAAAGTTTCAATGGCTTGCTGCTGCAGAGGCTTGGTGAGGCTTGGCTCTGCTCCAGGCTACAAAGTTTCAATTGTAGAAGATAAATAAATTCCAGATACCAGGGACTCCACTTGGGTCACTAGGCAGCATAGCCAGCCTGCAGACCACCACAGGCCCTTCACCCAGGCCACCCCAGGCCTTAAGGAAACACCCACCCTGATCCAGGGCACCCTTCAGAGCAAACCAGCTGGCTCCCACCCATGCACCAGGCCTCTATCCTATCTAATAAAAGAGTAATATGCAGATTGACCATTACTCCAACACACAAGATGACTGTCCCCATGTGGTCAGAAGATCCTGCCCCCATGTAAACACAAGATGGACACCACCAGATGGCCAGCAGTGTAGGGCAGTTGGGAGTGACCAGGCTTACAAGGGAGGACAGTTGTTGGTGATCAGGCCAAAGGGAGAGGCCAGTTAGGAGTTACCAGGCCCACAGGGGAGGGCAATTTGGGGCAAACAGGCTGGCAGGGGAGCAGTCAGGTATCAATAAGGCTGGCAGGGGAGTGGTTAGGGGGCTGGAAGACAGAAGGAGTTAGGGGCATCAGGAAGGCAGGCAAGTTAGCAGTTGGGAGCCAGCAGTCCTGGATTGTGAGAGGGAGGTCCAACTTCCTGTTTAGGCCTGATCCTTATTCTAAATTTCATGCACTGGGCCTCTAGTACTTTTAATAATGTAGTAAATATTTATAGCCTATTCCCTTTAGAACATAAAATTTATTGGTCAAAATAAGAAAATAAACACATTACTAGAATTAGAAAGATCACATATTGAAGAGCTCTCAGTGTAGGACAACCAAGTGCTTTGTAAATCATGAAAAGGGAAAACATGTGAACAGATATCAAAAGATCACAATTGAAAGATAGTACGTGAGATACTAATTGATAAATTGGCAAAGTTTGGGTATTAAAGCTTGAAATAAAAGGATATGACAGAGTAAAGAAAAAAGGAAATAACTGATACAAAAATGTTATGTAATTTTAGAACCTACTAAAGAGAGGGCATTTAAGCACCTGATTTTCAGAGTACAACAATCTTATAACCCACAGAGATATATATTAATTTGCTATAGATTGAAAAAATGTAAGTATAGATATATAGCTCTATCCTTGTGTTTTAAGTACTTTTAATTTAGTTGTCAACACCTCTATGTTTAAAAATAACTCTGTTGATGGTGAGTGCAAGTTTTTTCACAGGTGTGACCAAAGAGACCATTATATCTCTAGCCTAGACAGAAAAATTATTTGAAGTTGAAGGTCGTATTCCCTGGGGATATGTAAGTTTGAAGGACATTCACAGGGAGCACTGTGATCACAATTGGGGGGTACAGAAGAGGCAAGATAGGACAGAGAGAAAAGTGGAGATGCAATTCAGTTATAAGGTGACCTTGGCAAAACCCTGGGGTGGTTTCTGGAGCTGTCCTGGCCCTTCAGAGTTTTCTGAGATAGAAAATGTGGTTTTGCTGAGACTAATTTGGCTCAGTGGATAGAGCATGAGTCTGCAGAGTGAAGGGTCCCAGGTTTGATTCCGTTCAAGGGCATGTACCTTGGTTGTGGGCACATCTCCAGTAGTGGGCGTGCAGGAGACAGCTGATTGATGTCTCTCTCTCATTAATGTTTCTAACTCTCTATTCCTCTCCTTTCCTCTCTGTAAAAAATAAATAAAATATTTAAAAAAAAAGAAAGAAAGAAAAAGTGGTTTGGGCCTTTAAAGGTACATATCAACCAGTAATTGGATGCAGGCCACGCCCAAGAAAAGAGATGTGGATTTGGGCAGTTCCAGAAGCTGAGGGAATATTCTTCAGCTTTTCCAGGGGTATTGGGCAGTGTGACACAGCACAGGTAACAGACTCACTCCATAAGTAAGTCATGGCTAGGCCATAAGTGACCATGGAACTCTAATTCACAGCCTCTGCAGGAGCAATGCCAGGAAGCCAGACAATCTTCTCCGCAGCTATTGGCCCAGTAGAGTGAGGGCCTGGTTAACGATGCGACTTCATTTTGTGTGTTTACCCCACTGCCAACAATGCATCCACAAGAAAGAACCATATAAAGTGCCCACTTCTAAGTAATCCACCTTTGGCTTTCTTGTGACTTAATGAGAACATACCTGAAGTTTTCTTTCTTTTCACTGCAAAACCTTTTTTTTTCACTCTCTTGCCTGACTTTGAGTCTTGTCGAGGGAAAATGATGGTAGATAACTTCGTGTTATAGAGCAAGTTCTAAACATCTAGATGCTCTTTGCTCTTATTCCATCAGTCTTCATTTCCATCCACACTCACTAAAATTTCCAATCAGAGCATCCCTGATATATCCCTTTTGTCTTTGTGTAAGCACTCGACCTGTTTTCGAGTTTCTGGAAAACACAAGTGATGGTGGCTGATTCCCCTTTATATAACCTCTAAGTAACTGATATGTGTTCTTTTTTAAAATATATATATATTTTTTATGATTTTTTACAGAGAGGAAGGGAGAGAGATAGAGAACTAGAAACATTGATGAGAGAGAAACATCGAGCAGCTGCCTCCTGCACACCCCCCACTGGAGATGTGCCCACAACCAAGGTACATGCTCTTGACTGGAATCGAACCCAGGACCCTCCAGTTCTCAGGCTGACACTCTATCCACCAAGCCAAACTGGTTTCGGCTAGTAGGTGTCCTTAATTTGAGTGTTTTGTTGTTGTTGTTGTTGTTGTTGTTTTTGAGGCTTCAATAACACATGGTCTACACTGCTATTAAAAAATGCACTATACTGACTTTCTTCCCAGCTAATAGAATGACTTCTTCTGAGCATGGGATAGAGGAGAACAGAGAAGAACAGGTTTGGGCCTTTAAAGGTACACATCAACCAGTAATTGGATGCAGGCCACACCCAAGAAAAGAAATGTGGATTTGGGCAGTTCCAGAAGACAGAGACAGAAAGAAAGAGACAGAAAGTTAGGTTTCTCTTTGTTAACATGCCCTGGCGGGCTTTCAGAATTTCCCCAACAGGATACTTGCCAGTATTTTTCTTCTATAAATCTAGCCATTAAATTATTTTCCTGATGACTCTGTTCCAACAGTGGAAAGTCTGAAGCTATATTACCTTGTTCTATTTTGAGAACAATTCATACAAGAGATTCTTAAAATTTTTAAATGTCATATTGAAAAAGTGAGAGTGAATTTAGTATTATAGTCTGCTTAAAATAGTTATTAGGTAAAAAAAATGTAAGATATTATATACTCACCTAAAACCTTAGAAATAATAGAAAATAATTGAAATCATTGAAAATATATCTTTATAAAATTCAGATATGATCTTTTATAAATCATAATATAATTTTACCTTCAATTCCTATGTTCTTTTTTTAATTCTGATACTTTTTTATGCATATCGAGAAATAAGATGTGAACTTAATTTCATAAATAATCATACTTAGCCTAACGTTGCTTCCAGGATATATCATGAATCCCAATCTCTGCCCCCAACACACACCCTCTCACATCTGTTGCAAGCCACCATTATTCAAACCATTACAGAAACGTCTTTTTTGCACTATCTCTATATACTGTTATGTCCCACATAGAATTAATACTCATATTTTTCTTCCCCCATCACTTCATTAAGGCAAAACAAAACAGAAACATTGACAAATCAGGTGCACAAATTGATACATTTTTTTCAAAGAATAAGATATCAAAGGGCCTCAGAAATAGTCAATATCCCATGACCAGATGTTCACCCATGTCTATAAGCATAACTTAATTTTGCCTGTGTCTAAACTTTACATAAATGGAAACAACCTTATGCTTATGAGAATCATCTTAATGTGCTAAGTATACTCACAGCCTGTTCATTCTTATGGCATTGCTAAGTCATAATTTAGATAGGCATCTATTTTCTGTTGGGCATTCTGATAGTTTCTAGGGAAGGACTATTATGAATAGGGCTGTTTTGAGCATATGTTTTGAAAATGTCCACTGGTATATGCATGTGATTAATTCTGTTGAACATAATCTAAGTGTACTCTTTTGCAAAGGTGTAGATTATGCAGATGCTCAGTTTTAATGGACACTGGTACTTTTGCAAACTAATTATACCCACTTACAATCCCATATGCCAAGTTTCTGAATATGGGCCATGCCACATTCACCAAACTTTCCATCTTCTTAATGACTAATACAACTGGTCAGCTTTTCATATGTTTCTCAACCGTTTGGACACATCAGAATATTTAACTTATTTGGCAATTGTTTCATCTTCTATTGTCTGAAATATTTGTCCTTTCAAGACTAGAGCAAGAGAATGATCTTTTTAACTGCCAAATTATGTACGTCTTCCCTGCTTTTTGAAAAAGCTATAAAATAAAAAATGTAAAGGTTTATCATTTTTACTTAAAATGATATACATCACATTAACACTGTCTAAAATTTTCTGCATAAAATGATCTCTTTCCCCCAATTCTGTTGTACTCACACAGTCCTTACTATTGTTCTCAGGTGACAGAAAGATTTTATTCTTGTGCTTATTACTTTTATTTTTGCTCATTACAGAGTTCTTGCTCCTGTTATTTCAATCTTCTGATTACTAAATATCTCAGTCATTACGTCTCTGCTCAATTGTCATGTTACAAGAGATGCTTTACCTGATGAAACTAGCATTCCTTGACTTTGTTTTGCTGAGGCTCATTAACATTTTAATTTGTTCAGTTCACTTAGTACTATCTGAAATCATCTTATTTTTAAATGTCTCTCTTTAATGTTATGTCAGTAGCGTCTAAGTCTGTTTCGGGCACATAATAACTACTTGACACATTTTAAATAAGTAAATGGCAAATGTACAAGTAAAAATTGTAATGAGTTGTTTTTCTGCTGACTTTGTTTTGTTTGTGTTTTTAGTTTGTTATATTCCTTTAAAATAAACATGATTGGTTCAACTTCTGAAATATTCATTGTATTGATACTTTGATCTATCCCTGATTTAAGATTTAGACCTAGAAATTGAAGTGTTACTGGCTGCAGAAAGCTGTGCTGTTGAAGTGAGAAATGTCTCATAGAAGTATCTATATACATAGTTAATGAAGGAAATGCAAGATGATCTATGCAAAAGGTGGGGAGGCTGTATCAAAATGCTACCATCATGTCTCCATTAATTACCTGTGAGATCTTGAAAAATATATTTAAACTAGAGACCCGGTGCACGAAATTCATGCATGAGAGCTAGAGGGTCCCCTCTGCCCAGCCTGCACCCTCTCCAATCCAGGACTCCTTGGGAGATGCCCAACTGCTCCTTGGGATCAGGCCTAAATCAGCAATCATACATCCTTCTCAAAATCCTGAACCAATGGCTCCTAACCGCTCACCTGCCTGCCTGCCTGATTGCTACTAAATGCCACTCCTGCCAGTCTGATCACCCCTAACCACCTCTGCCTGCTGGCCTGATTGCACCTCACTGTCCTGCTGGTCTGGTTGCCCTTCACTCTCCCCATTGCTGGTCTGATGACCCCTAACTATCTCTGTCTGCTGGCCTGATAACCCCTAACTGCACCTCCCTCACCAGCCTGGTTGCCCCTAACTGCCCCCCTTGCTGCTCAGTCATTTGGTCGTCCCTCACTCACCCCACTGCTGGCCTGGTCGCTTCATGCAGCCTGTTCAATCACCCATTCTATTGCTTCAGTTGTGATTGCAGAAACCTATATTTCATAGTGGTGCATACATACAGTATATTTTTAATATATATAGATACATCAATATATATAGATACAACAATCAAATAGTACATCTCTAGCCTACCTTAATATTATAAATACTTGTGTACAAATGCTTAGCTTTTGAATAATGTTAATTAATATATCTATCTCTATATCTCTATATCATCTATATAATATCTATCTATATATACAGGTGAAATATATATCACATGCAATGTAATAAAATATTGTAATATGTATCTGTACATACTAGTATATATGCATACATATATATATATAAGTGTGTGTACATATATATATATGTATATATATATATATATATATATATATATATATATAGTATGTTTTTAAGCAGCCTTTAAGTGCTTGATTTATAAACATGTTACTCTGTCAGTCAACCAGTAAGTCACATTTTGATTGTAAAGAAAAAGTAAAGTAACTAAGAATTGAAACAAATGTAACGCTTTTCTGTGCTAAACGATACTGAGAGTTTATATACCTCCCCATCCCTACATTGAATGGTGGTAGGACTGAGAGAAATAAATTAGCTTTTTGCTGCAAGACATACCTTTTCCTTGAAGATAAGACTTGGGATTCTTGCATAGTATCCTGGGGCTTCCAGGACCAACTTTGACAAACTGGTTGGTTTCACACAATCAAAATTTATTGTCTCAAAATTCTGGAGGCCAGAAATTAAAATAAAACAGAGCCCTGCTCCCCCCTAGGACTCCAGCCAAAATACTTTCATGCCTCTTTATCCCTCTGCTGGTTGCTGGAAACCCCGAGTATTCCTTCATTCGAAGATGCATCACCTCAGTTTTTGTCTCCATTTATCATGTGGGATTCTCCCTGTGTCGTGTCTCTGTTCTCTCCTGCAACACTGCATTTTCTGAGTTAGTGTATTCTCCATATTTTATTCCAATTTTTAAGCCTGTGCTACACGTGTGTTATTTGGTAGATGATCTGTCTCCTAAGTTTCTACAGGTAGAATTTAAAATATACTGTATGTATATACCACTATGAAATACAGGTTTCTGCAATTTCAATATCTAATAATGGTTTTATTATCTCCACTAGAAAAGCAAGCCAAGCTAAATGACTTTGAGTGTGTTACATCAATATAAGATGGCCCCAAATGTCTCTCTCAGTCAGGATACGATAGGTGTGTTTCTCACTCACACTCTATGTCCTGTAAGAGCCATGTGATGCCTTACCTTACCTTCTCCCTCTGAGACCAAAGCTGGCAGAGCTGTATTATAGAAACATTGTGACCTGTCATGTAGCACAAGGAGGAGTTAGCACATTATACAGTTCCTTAGTGCTCTTTCTAGATGTAAAGCGTGTCATTTCCCATATACTCATTTATAAAATGCAGAACTAATTCTAAACAATATGGTGACTTTACCAAGGACATCATTTTAGGGTGATGGCCTATCATAAATATAATTTTACAACCTATTCTCTCCACTCCCCAACGACACCCTCCTCAAACCACTGCGGCTTATAGCTCATTTAAGGATTTACTCTCCTTCTTGGATTTTGAGATTCACTTTTGCTCCCTTTGTATGTTTTACACATTAGAAATAATTGTGCATCTTAGAATGAATTTCAGCATCGAATGTATAAATTCTGAACCCGGCCAATATTAGATTGGCCTCTTAATATTGAAGACAAATAGAAACAATACGCTATTGTCTTTTCAGTTGCACTGGGATACAGCAATAAATGACTATCCCCGCCATGAAGCAGCCTGGTAGGGATATGGACGTGCAAAATACAATATTGTACAATAGAAAGAACTATTGTAGAAACACACACATAATACTGGAGAATATTGATGAGTACATAGTAAGCCTGGTGAGCCTGATGAAGTTGTGAGCAATGATATGTTTGGCAAGACCATTTGAATTAAGCCTGTGAAGTATAACTAAAAAGACATTAAGATGAGATTGGGAATGTGGTAAAGAGATACCAGTTTGTAAGTAGAATTCATTCTCCTATCAAGCAGTTATTTATAATTAATTATATGCCACTAGATAACATTAAGCACTTAGAATAGAAAGAGTAAAAAACAAACAAACAAACAAAAACCCTAATTTCCTCCTTATGAATACTCTTTATATTTAAATAGCAAGGAGAAGCCAGTCCAGTTCAAATAGTTGCTCAGATGGAGAATTTGAAGAAAGGTAATGACTGGTGACAATAAAGATTATTCTTTTGCTAGTCCAAAACCTTTTAGTACTTTAGTTTTCATAGATTTTACCTCATTAAGTTCATATTTGTGCATGGAGGTTGGTCCCCTCAACCCAGCCTGCACGCTCTCCCATCTGAGCCCCCTCGAGGGATCAGGCCTAAACCAGCAGTCGGACATCACCCTCACAATTTGGGGCTGCTGGCTCCTAACTGCTCTCCTGCCTGCCTGCCCACCACTAACTGCCACCCCCTGTTGGCCTGGTCATCCCAAGTGACCCTTCTGCCAGTCTTGTCTCCCCAACTGCTCCCCCTTGCTGCCCCCAGCATTTGCCAGGTTGTCCCTTACTGTCCCCACTGCTGACCTGCTTGACCCCAACTGCCAACCTTGCTAGCCTTCACCACCAACTGCTCCCTTTTGGTGGCCAGATCTGCCCTATTTGCCCACCTTTACTGGCCTTGTCACCCCTCACTGCCACCCTCCCCCCTGCTAGCCTGCTTGCTGCCAACTGCCCCCTCCACACTGGATTGCTCACCCCTAACTGCCTCTCTGCTGGCCTGGTTGCCCCATGCAGTCTGCTGTTCAGTCATTTTTGTCGTCCCTGACTAACCCCCCTGCAAGTTTGGTTGCACCACACAGCCTGCTGTTCAATCGTTTGGTCCTTCCTCACTAACTGCCCTGCTGGCCTGGCTACCCCATGCATCCTGCTGCTTGGTTGTCCATCTGGTCATTTAGGTTGTGAAAGCCCCTCGCTTTTATATGATGTGTGTGTGTGCATGTATTTATTGCTTACAGTTTTATAAGCAACACTATGTAAGTAATTTCTATAATCAATGCATCATTTGGCCAAAACCTTCTTGGCTCAGTGGATAGAGCATTGGCCTGCAGACTGAGGGGTCCCAGGTTTGATTCCAGTCAAGGGCACCTTGGTTGAAAGCACATCCCCAGTGGGGGGCGTGCAGGAGGCAGCTGATCAATGTTTCTCTCTCTTGGATGTTTCTGGTTCTTTGTCCTCTCTTCCTCTCTGTAAAAAAAAAAAATCAATAAAATATATTTTAAAAAAATCAATAAAACATTAAAAAATATTTTTCAAAAAGAAAAAAAGAAACATTACAATCATTGCTGTGAGACAAATGAAACGAGGTAGTGCAAGGGACAGTATATTATAGGTGGCAAAGTACATTGAATATAAAGTCTATTGCCATAACTATATGCCATCACCAAGAAAGTCTGAATTTTCAAAATGTCTGTCAAGGAAGTTGGAGCCAATTTCTATCTTCATTATTGGATTACTGTGATTGCTGCTGCAAAATGGCAATGAAAATCGTGACATCTTGATTCAGAGGATATAGCTCCTAAGTTTTTGAAGAAAATGGATATAAATGATATCTAACAAAAATACATATTATCGACAGGGCAAAATAAAAATATTTTAGATGTTAAACTTTCAAACATCAATCAGCAAAGTTTCCCTTGAATTCAGAGAGGAAGGGAGCGGGAGAGAGTTAGAAACATTGATGAGAGAGATTCATCGATCAGCTGCCTCCTGCACACCCCGCACTGGGGATGTACTCACAACCAAGGTACATGCCCTTGACCAGAATCGAACTTGGGGCCTTTCAGTTTGCAGACCGATGCTCTATCCACTGAGCCAAAGTGGTCGGGACTGTAATGTTTTTTGCACATTGAAAAGGACAATAAGCTTTTCTTCCAAATACTTGAACGTATTTCCATCAGAGTGTTAAACTCTAAATGGAGAAAAAATATGCCATCCTAAATGGATCTATACCCCATAATAAATGTCTACATAATAAATGACAATTTTAAATGTACCAGTTTACATAATAAATGACAAATGTGTGATTTTTTTTGGTTGGGGGGGATGATTAATTTTGACCTTTTGGCCTATGTTAGAAGAAATATAGTGTTTTGCATCAAAATGCTATTTTCTTCATATTGTATTGTATTGCTGATAAATATCTATAGTCACATGCTATAACATAAAAAGAACATTTTCATGTAGGGGTTTCTGTCTTAGATAGCTATTTGATGCTCCATTAATATCAAATTGTAGTTCTTAAATTGCCAGAAATAATGACTGGAGTTGGTCAATTAAAAATTTCCCAAAAAATGTGCTTTGGAGACAATAGTGTGGTTTTCTATTGAATATGCAGAGCCTGGTTGGGCCATAGGAGTTGGCTGAGAAATGTCCTTCTGGGTTAGGATGAAATGTTTCTGGAATCAAAATGTAGAAATTTCTGTAGTTGAGTAGTCACAAATATATGATGCAGAAATTTATGATTCCAAGGGAAATTTTATGTTGAAAAAGCAGAGATTCCCAGGATAGATTATTCTTGCCCAAAATAACCTTGCCTAGATAGTTTGAATGTTCACGCTATATCAGGAAAGTTGGAATTAATATAATTATTTCAGAAGTTATTAAATCTCTATCTTAGATGTAGAAAATCTATTATCCTATCTAATAAAGAGGTAATATGCAAATTGACCATCATTCAAACACATAAGATGGCCACACCCATATGGTCAAAGATGACCACCACAAGATGGCCAGCAGGGGAGAGCAGTTGGGAGAGACCCGGCCTGAAAGGGAGGGCAGATGAGGGTGATCAGGCCTGCAGAGGAGGGCATTTAGTGGTGACCAGATCTGAAGGGGAGGGCAGTTGGGAGAGATCAGGCCAGCAGGGGAGGGCAGTTAGGGGCAACTAGGCTGGCAAGGGAGGACAGTTAGGAGTGAACAGGCTGGAAGGGGAGGAAAGTTATGGGCAATCAGGAAGGCAAGCAGGCGAGCAGTTGGAAGCCATCAGTCCTGGAGTGTGAGAGGGATGTCTGGCTGCCCATTTAAACCTGATCCCAGTATGACATCCTCGAAGGATCCCAGATTGGAGAAGGTGCAGACTGGGTGAGGGACACACACACACACACACACACACACACACACACACACCTGTGCATGAGTTTTATGCACCAGGCCTCTAGTATATTATATATATGTTGATTACATTACATATTATATAATTGGGAAACTATTCTTTAAAAGTAAAATAAACTATAAGAAACCAAATAAAGCAAAGTGAATATATTTAATTATATATATATATATATATATATATATATATATATATATATGGTACATGCTTAAAACCAGCCATTGTCCTAGACATTATTTGTACAAAGTTAACATTTCCACATCTCCCAGAAGGTTTTCAATCTTAACGTAAAAGAGAAAAGCAAACACAAAAATATTTGGGTTGGGATATGACTGAAAACATTAGAGTGTGTTATAGAGCTCTGAGCAAGGACATCTGATTAAGTGGAGAAGGTAAAAAGATCATCACTGAACACAGCTTCCAACTATTGCTCCTAAACTGTGACATAAGATCATGTCAGGGTGAAGAGGAAGGCTTTGAGGTTGGTGAGACTTTACAGAAGGACTGAGGGTGAGTGAATAGGTTCAGGAAACAAGAAACAAGTGACCGTGATGGCCCTTTGGAGGAATGGGATTATTCCTGGTGGCTGAACTGTGAGCCCTGTGGAGGTGGTGGTGAGATTACAAAGAACGGGTAAGGTAAGATCGACGGAGATGAGCAAGACCCAGCTCCTATAGAACAGCGGTTCTCAACCTGTGGGTTGCAATCCCTTTGGGGGTCAAACGACACTTTCACAGGGGTCGCCTAAGACTATTGGAAAACACCTATTTCCCAGGGTCTTAGGAGCCAACACACTGCTCCTCGGTGTACCAAAGTGTAGCAATGTAGTTTACTGTTGTCATATGAAGACTGTTACCCATGCTACACCACGATTCAAGACAACATTTCATTTATTTGTAATTAGAAATAAATATTTCACAATATATAATTACATATTGCTTTTTTGTGATTAATCACTATGCTTTAATTATGTTCAATTTGTAACAATGAAAATACATCCTGCATATCAGATATTTACATGACAGCTCATGACAGTAGCAAAATTACAGTTATGAAGTAGCAATGGAAATAATTTTATGGTTGGGGGTCACCACCACATGAGGAGCTGTCTTAAAGGGTCACGGCATGAGGAAGGTTGAGAACCTTTGATCTAGAATGTGATGAGCTGGGTCTATAGAGGTTTCTCTTTTCTTGAACTAAGGGCACTTCTTTTCTAAAAGGATAAGTGCTGTGTACCTCCCCTACACACTGAGATTATGCTCAAATAGTGATTCTTCCAAACTTAGCACTGATGACTTTGGCTTCAGTACTTGCCTGTTTAGTCCTAACTGATTTCCAATCCTCACCTCTGACAGATATTTCAAATCTCTGTTTTCAAAGAGAAATGACATCTGTAAACAAAATTAGTGTGCTATTGCGTTATTTTTTCATTGATGAAAGCGGTAAACAGTGAACATTAGTGTGCTTTTCATGCGATCTATAGAACATTCTCATCCTTTTAGGACCAGCTAAAGAAAGTAATGACGTGAACTGACAAAGCAATAGCATGGAAACACATGCCATCATATGGTTTTATAAAAGCACTAGAGGCCCCATGCATGAAGATTCATGCAAGATTGGGCCTTCCTTCCCCTGGCTGCCAGCACTGCTTTCACTCTGGCTGGGGCCGCCTTCCTGCCTTCCCATACTGCTCAGAGGCTCAGTTCAGAATGCCTTTGTGGTCACCATTAATCCACTATCTTTGTTGGGTTAATTTGTATACTCACCTCTGATTGGCTGGTGGGTCTTGTGAAGGTACGGTCAATTTGCATCTTTCTCTTTTATTAGTGTAGATGTGCAATATGTGTTTTTATTGTCCTGTAAAGCCATCATTTTAAAAACATTTTTATTTTACTAGTGCTATATCAATAAAAATCATGTTATTTTGCTTTTATCTTATTTATAAGGCTTCCGATTATGTTAAAATTTTTGCACTGGTATTTTAGGAAAAGAAATATGTATGTACATTTTACAAACAGAATTAAAAGAGAACCTATGACTTACTTTTCCGCCTTTGATAATCTTGCTTCTGGGACTGCAGCCAGGGAGATGGTGATATTCAAAAACTGTTGTTTCCTATTTATTATTCAAATAATTTTTTGATGCTTTCATCTCCTATGAGCAGGAGTAGTAAGAAATCCCTTAATTACTCTCTATTTTACATAGAGCTGCTTTGGGTAATCTTAGAAAACAAATTCTAATTAAGAAACTTAAAAAAAAAGAAAAGACTAGATTCTACCTCTGCTCTTTAGACTCTACCAAAAATGAGGGTCAGTAAAACACTAGTGGTAATAATATTATTTAAGACTTCATATCAAATGTATTGTAGTTTACTGTTTTTATGATTTTAATTGTGTGCACATATATTAAGTCTACAATATTGAAATGTTTAATTCCTTCCACTGGATTTAATTGCTATGACATTTCCTTTGTATCCAGGTTCATTCATGACATCAATAGAGACAGACACGGGCTAATTAATTTTTTTTTCTCTATAAATATACACTTTGATAACCACTGAATTGATTTTATGTATCTTAGATCTCTGCTCAGTTTATTTGATGAAGTTATTGATATGATTAATATTGCTCACACATGTTTAGTGCTCTTATTAAATACTTTAGTGTTAGGTTGAATTGTTCATTTGCAGTATAGCTGTAAAGATCACTCAGATTTATATGTTTGAAAGAATTCACAATGATACACAGAACATAATCACACAAGGATTTCACAAAAGCAAATAGCACAATAGAGCAATCAGAGAGTTCAGGCTAATTTGCGAAGGTCAGGAGACTCCCTAAAAGACTTCTAATTCTCACAAGGACGCTAATCTTGAAATTAAACCATGTTGTGTGATGCATTTTGCTAGGAGATAACTCAAGGAGACAGATGCTCCCTATGAGGGCTTTGATGTCCCTCGAGTCATGTAGCCTAGACACGCTTAAAGCTAAAAGGCAGGGTTTGTTGCTACTCACCAAGAATACCCTCAGGATCCATGAGGATTTAGAACTCACAGGACTCAGAGAAGCTCTTATACTCACGGTAGGAACACAGTGTTAAAATACAGGTTAGCCGAGACCGGTTTGGCTCAGTGGATAGAGCATCGGCTTGCGGACTGAAAGGTCCCGGGTTCCATTCTGGTTGAGGGCATGTACCTTGCTTTGTGGGCACATTTCCACTGTGGGGCATGCAGGAGGCGGTTGATTGATGTCTCTTTCTCATCAATGTTTCTGACTTTATCTTTTCCTCTCTGTAAAAAATCAATAAAATATATTAAAAAAAAACCAAAACATTAAAATACAGGTTAAAATAAGCAAAGGGGCAAAGTATGGGAGAAACTAGTACATTTCTAAGTGTCCTCTCCAATGTGCCTTGATGTTAATTCTCCCAGAAATGATATGTGACATGTACAAACTGCTTTCTACAAGGGAAATTCAGTTAAGGCTGTGTGTGCAAGGTATTTACAGAGAGTCAATCATGTATGCACCCATTGTCTGCATGCTTGAGCTAGGTTGGTTAGACCAGCCCACAGAGCCAAAACAGGTGTCACATCAGCATAAACTATATAATCAAAATAGTACCCCATAACCAAAGGCAGGAGGCATTAAAGAAAAAATAAAATAAAATAAACACATGTAATTAAGGGGCCTGGAAAAAAATAAAAGATAAAACAAACTGCATTTACTTAAAGGTACATAATATATTCTCAGACTTTAAAAAGGCTACTGGAAGAATTATTCTACTTATTTTCATCTATTTAATGAATCCGCAATTGTTTTTTTTTTATCAATTTCTCATACAGCCAAAATTTAGAATTATGATTTCACTATCATTTCTCTTGTTAGTAAGACCCGTGGGAAAGTCTTAGAATCTCAAAAAATATATACTAGTATCTTTAGAGGTAGTCACCTAATAACTACATACATACATTGGTATTTATAAGTAGTGTGTATATTATTGTTATGCAGATGTACAACTAACTCTCACCTAGTTATAAATCAAATTTAATATGCCTTTCAACCCAAGTAATTATTAGTAAAAAAAAATGTGTTCAGTGTAATCTATAAAGCAAATAAAATAGATTTTGATTTGCTGTGTTTTTCTAGTATCCACCTGAAACTCAACATCTCACAAATAGAATTTACGGCACTACATTTCATCATTAAATGTTTTAAAGATCAGATGAGTAGAGCATACCTAGAATTATGTCAAGTCTGTTTTTTTTATGGTTTTTAGCATGGCATTTAAAGAAGAATTCCTTTTGCGAATAGGAACTTGTACAGAAATAGGTTCACGAAATACCCCTGTATGGAATGAGGACTCCTCTCCTCTTCCATTAATCTCATTCATTTCATTGTGCAAAGTCCTTTTATAAATGCATCTGTGCACTGTGGAAATGTCAGTGGATGTAATAGAGAACATTCCTGAGAGATTTATCATGGGATGTAATTTTTAAATTACCCATATTGTGCTGGGCAGGATCACAGATGAAACGTACTTGAAATCACTGTTTCTTAGACGATCTCGCAAAGCTTAAAAGGTCATGGGGCTCCCCATTGTGACAGAAAGTTGAAACATAAGTTAAAATGTTGCAGAGAAAAAGATTAAACAGGAGACAGCCATCCCCCATATTTTAAAGTGAAATACCGTTGGCTTCTGCTGAGGTATTTTCAAGTGTAAGGTCTAGTTTACTTCTTTTGTTGTTGTTGTTTGGCATATGACATTGGGTAAGAATAAAAGTGAGTATAGATGAACTGATTTGTTTGATAAAAACTACAAGTGCTTAGTTCAAAATGTTGACTCACTGAATATAGAGCCCTAAACGAAGAAATGAGGAGCTAGAAATGTGGCAAAAAGCACGTGAGTGATATATAAGATGTATGAGGGGAAAATAAATTTCTATAACAATTTAAATGAGCTATAATGTGACAGACATATAAGCTAATACAATAACAACTGCAGACTCTCTCCCTCTCTCTTCCTCTCTCTCTCTCTCTCTCTAACACACACACACACACACACACACACACAATTGGAACTGGGAACCTGATTTACCTGGGGAAAACTGAAATGCCCAAACTTTTTTACTTCCTTAAGCAAGAATGTAATTTAAAATTATCGACAAGAATAGAAAAACCACTAAACAGTGTTCCCAGATACAGAGTCTCTTTGCATATATGAAAGAGCTATGATGAAGTTTAGTTAAAATGTTGGTAAAGTCTGTTAAAAACATTTCATAAGCTTTATTTTCTAATCTATTTCTAACTCAAATATAGTTATAAATATATCATATTTGCTTAAACCTTTATTCATCATATATTGTCAAACTTTATTAACTAATTATGAAATTTGGAAATTCAACAGAGTTAGAAGAGGAAGAGTTGGGACAAGAAGTACCAGATAAAATAATATTTTTAATAAAATAAAATGAAGTTATCACTGAACAAAAAATAAGTTAAGCTGTTATAGTGCCAAGCTGTATTACCCTTAGAAAGAAACTTCAGGCTGCTTAAAATGTAAATCTCCAGAATGGCATTATATAAATAGATCGACTGCATTCCCAGTGTCAAGGGAAAGAATAGAATGTACTACTTTGTTTTCCATAGTTTCTTTTAATGGTGACATATATTTAAAGTTACTGAGTTTTTATATATACACACATACATATATATATATATTACATTCAGCTAAGCCTGTAGGGTAGATAATGTGTCAGTTGAAAGTCTGATAGAAAACCATTGTCATATGCCAATGGAAAAGAAATCAAAATTTAAAAATGTTTTACTCTTCCTATTTTACCAGAAGCAGGTATTTTTAGGCAAACAAACATGTTTTCAAATAATCAAATTTTTGATTATGATGGATTTTGGAATAGTCTGTGGAATCTTAGAGGGAAGAGAGGGGCAGGAAGACATTAACCAAATAACATATGTATGCTAGAGGCCCGGTGCATGAAAATTCATGCACTGGACAGGGGCAGGGAGGTAAGGATGTCATTCAGCTGAGCCTGTCCCTCGTCTCACAGTCTCAGGAGTGGAAGCCCTCAGGGGTGGGAGGTGACTGGGCGATCAGGGAAAGGTGACACCCCATCACACCTCTGCTGCTGCCACTGCCGGCAGCACAAGCCTTGGCTAGTCCTATTATCTGAGTCTCAGGCCGCCATGGGCAGCTAGACAATCACCATCTGAGGCTTTCCTGCACCTCATACTCACCCTGGGAAGACTGAAAACCACCATCCAAGGCTTGCCTGCTCCTCAGGCTGGCTCTGGGAGGCTAGGGAGCTGAGGGGACTGGGGACACTAGAGGCAAGTGCACAGATAGGCTGGACCTGCCTGGGGGTGGTCCTGGCTGAGCTGCATGCCTGCTGCCCTGGAAGGGATGAGGGGACTGGCTGGGTGCCAACATCTTTGAGAGCAGACAGTCAATTAACATATTCCGTCCTTATTGGCTGTTGGTACTGCCATCTTTGTGAGGGTTTGAAGGTCAATTAGCATATTTCCTCTTATTAGTTAGGATATGCAAAACCACAGGAAATACTGTGGTGAAGGCCTGGGAGGGTTTAGGTGTAGGTGGACAGGATCAATGAGGAAAACAGAGGGACATCTTTAACACTTTCAACAATTAAAAGATGTTAAAAAAATTTAAAAATTTGATTGTTTGTAAACATGTTTGTTTGCCTAAATATACTTGCTTCTGGTAAAATGTGAATAGTAAAACCTTTTATGATTTTGATTTTTTTTTAAGTTTAAAAAATAAGAATTCAAATTGCCTGAAAGTAAAAATGACAAAAAAAAGAACAAATATGAGAAAATTTGCAAAGAGCTTACAAGTAATTGCCATTAGTAAATGAAATAAAAATGTGGCAAGTACTATGAAATACGGTAGATAAAATAATAATAATAAATGTTATTCTATTTATATATTCTGATACAAAAGATCAGTGTTTACAAAGAAGATCTAAGGAATTGCTAAATTTCCCTAATAGTTTTGAAATCACCTTTTGATGTTTTAAGATTTTTATTTGCACAATCATATCATCTGTGAATAAAGCAGTATGGCTTCTTTCTTCCCCACCAAAAATATTTTGAGATTAAGTGTTTTTGCAAAGCAACCAATTAAGATATAATTACACTATCCTTAATCGTTTCTGAAAATGGCTGTTATTATGATGTCTTTGAGAACTGAGTGGCTAAAGTCTACTCTTTTCAAATTCCTGAAGAGAACAGGCAGAAGAAGTGATATTATTTAGGAGGCTTTATTGCAATCTTCACTGCAATAAGTAATTCCTTTCTTCTCTCTTACAAAACAAACATTAAAATTGTCAAAATGATCATTTATTATTGGAAGTTAAATTATTTTTTATACTCAAAGTTATTTTAATGTTTTTTCAAAGCTGAATTGTCTTAGGTCTGACTCCAATGCAGAAACAGAAAGATCATATATACAGAAGTGGAGGCATTTAAGAGAGATACAATTATATGCCTCATGTGAGGGCAAGTCATCAGATCAATGAGTCTACTTTTGTCTTAATTTATTTTGATTAATCACATGAGATTGCAATTCCATGTTTACTTGTGAAATATAGTAATTTGATTATTCATATTTAATTTTTAAAATTGATAGTTTATATTGTAAATTAAAATTTCTTCCCAAATCTCTTTGTACCACATTTGTAAGCAAATTTGTTTAGATATACTACTTCTTCTTAGACCTATGACCAAATGAAAAATTACTAAAACCAAGGACTATCAACAATTTTATGAGAACTTTGGCTACCAAATTTATTTCTCTTTTAAATTTATTGATTAAGCTATTATATATGTGTCCTTAGTCCCTACCCCCATTGCCTCCCCACCCCCACCTCCAACCCTACTCATGCCCTTAATCCTCTGGTGTCTTTGTCCATTGGTTAGGCTTATATGCATGCATACAAGTTCTTTGTTTGATCTTTCCTCCTACCCCTACCTCCCCTACCTTCCCTCTAAGGTTTGATGGTCTGATAAATGCTTCTTTGTTCATCAGTTTATGTTGTTCATTATATTCCTCAAATAAGTGAGATCATGTGATACTTATCTTTTTCTAACTGGCTCATTTTGTTTAGCATAATGCTCTCCAGTTCTAT
>PVJN01002197.1:0-122861 GCA_004026805.1 Lasiurus borealis
CCACTCACTGTGAAGGGGTCACTCTCAAATCCATTGTGTGCGGTTCCATTTAGATCTTAAAGGACCTTTAGGGGCATCTCTTCCATCTGCCACAACAAAATAAAATGAGATGGGAGCAGAATGGTGTCAGGAGACAAAAATCTGCATTTCAGTTGTTTGATATCAGTATGCCAAAGAACTTCAACCTGGTGCTCCCCAGGTTCCTCCCCTCTCATGATGCAACTTCCAGGAAACCTGTTGAGCCAGTGATTGTACACACTTACCTCAAACACCCTCATTTTCTCTTCATTTTTTAGAAGCCTCTCCTATTTCCTCTTCTTCAGAACACTCCTAACTTGAGCATTTGTTTGACCCCCTTGTCATCTTCTTTTCCTCTTCTGTTGGTGGTGGTGGCAGGGAGTGTATTGGAGACCAGCTCCTTTAAGATGTATGACATTGGGATCTTTTACAAAAGCAAAATGCATCAGCATAAGGATGTAAATGGAAGGGTCCCAGCCAAAATGGCTGGGTCAATCTTAGAAGAAGGATCTCAAAATAGACGGCCTGCTGGGCCATTAAATCCTTTTGCTTTGGGTTAATCCCACAGTGTATATCAGATTACTAGAATTCAGATGAAAATACTGCTCTAATACTCAGTCTCTTTGCCAAATTATTCTCAATTCTGGTGTACATGGGTTATAAATATAGAAAATAATTGAATTCTGTATATCTTAAGTGAAATAATCTGTTCCGTTCCTGTTTCTTGTGAATATTCTCCATAATAGTCTAACTGTGTTCTGTACTCCTGGCTGCTAAATGTGTGGTTTAGCATCAATGCAATGGGTTTTAAGTATGCACCCCAACTATCTGGGCAGGCATAAAGAAGATTCTAGTAAAAAGGCTAAAGATGGTTTTCCTAATGCAAATTGTATGAATCATGTAAATGCCAGTGTCTTTTAAAAATTATCAACAGGCTCTGTTTTGTATGTGTGTGTGTGTGTGTGTGTTTATTGTATAGGTCCTGTTTCTCACTCCACATTTTTTATGTTACCAGATCAGCAATTCAGTAGACAGCTAAGCAGGTGTGCAAATCACTCGTGACCCCCAGATTCCTTAAATGACCCCTTGAAGTAATGGAGTGAAAACATTCTCAGCATGTCAGAATATTGAGATATTTTAGTTGCCTTAATATATTTTGGTCTTAATTTTTAAAGACTAGTTTCTGCTTGTGCCCCATGCCCCTTGATTTTTAAGCAAAGAGAAGCCTTTACCTGGATCTTGGCCAAGAGGAGTGGAGGATGTGTGTCTACAAAACCTGTAGTTTGTGCTTATAGGCAACAGAGTTCTAAGTGGTCAGCTATGTCAAGGGTCTTTAAAAGATGGATATTGTAAAAGTGGGAGGAGGAACAGAGAGATGAGGCTTGGGGCTCTTGAAAATCATAACATTTCCATTTCTAAATATAGGATCTTTGACTATAAACTTCCAGTTCAATTCAATCAATATTTAATAGTATATACAAGGAACTATGGGAGTGATAAAAAAAAATAAGATTAGTCCCTCTCCCTCTAGTTGCTTAGAGGAGATAAAACATAAAATTAGCCTTATTTAGTAAGATTCTGTTTTATTTTGCCTCTCTAATCCTGAAAAGTATGCTCATTTTATTAAATAGTATTCTTGGAAATCTCTGTGAATACCCCCCAAAAGAAAAGATCTCTTGTATAGGCAGTTACAGAATTTAGGCAGTTGCATACAACATTTTTCCCGTGACCTGTCAACCTCTTAACAGAAATTAATTTCCAGGCATGGCTTAAACTAGTATTTAGCACCTTGTTTCACAGACTATTTCATTGTCACACAAAAAATATATAGATATATGCCATGTTAAAGATTGGTGTATTAAGGTATCTATTGTTGTGCAAAAGTTACCCCAAACTTTGTACCTTAAAACACCATTGATTATTCACAGTTTGTGTGGGTCAAGTCTGGGTAAGGTTTAGCTGGGTGCTCCTGGCTCAGGATCTCTCTAAGCTCTGTTGGGGAGAATTTACTTCCAAGCTCACTCACCTGCCTGTTGGCTGGCCAAAGGTCCTCGCAGGCTGTTGGATTGGGGTCTTCATTCCCTGCTGGCTTAGACTTCCTTCAGCCTCTTGCAATGTGACATGGCCTTCTCCTTAGGCTAGCTTCCAACATGGCTGCTGACTTCCCTCAGAGTGTGAGAGGGAAGCAGAAGCCACAGTCCTTTCATAACCTAACCTCAGAAGTGACATCCCACCACTTTTTCCTAGTTCTGCTTGTTAGAAGTAAGACATTATGGCCATCCCATACTCAAGGGGAAGGGATTCCACAAGAGCACAAAATTACAAGGAGGTGGGGATCATTGAGCTCGTCTTAGCAGTTGCTTATTACCATCACCAATGGACCAATCACTTTAGAATAAAGCTCATCTGATGAGTATTGAAAGATATTTTTCTTATCCTGTCTTCCTTATTTATTTATTTTTTCTTCTTTTGCTATTATTATGCATCCGTGGGTGGTTCCTTCCAAATACCTATTCTTCTGGGCATATGATTATAGGTGACATACATAGTAGCCAGCAGATTGCCTTAATCTTTTAAAGATTTGTTAGTATTAGAGCATATCAACAAGCTATATTGAGTCCTTTCTAAGCTTAATGTATTGATAAGTGAATTTGGGTAGTGTTGTGGAAAGGGTATTGTGTCTGGTGCGATGAAGAGTCTTCAGAGAGAAGGGAGAGGAGGATCATGGAGGGGGTATGATTAAATAGACTCTTAATGCATAAGAGAATTGCTTTGTTTCATGCACAGAGATTGAGGAGAGGCATTATATCAATTTTCCATATATCCAAGTAAAGAAGATCTAAACATCTAGATGAAGGGGATTGGTGTCCCAGTTTGTGTTTCTAATGAATGCATCAACAGGAGATGAGAATCCCTAGCCACCCTTCAACCTTGTGCATATGTCAGGGAATAACCGGCCTGTTGGCCAGCCTTTAAATTATGTTTCATTAGGAAACTCAACTATTTCTCTTTCAGGGAGGATGCAAATTGGTTTTCAACGAAGTGCTCAAGATAGTCATATGTAGACATTAAAGCTTTGAGAAGAAGATGGCATTAAGTAGATTCTGGTCAATTTTTAATCATGGAAATTGATTTATGGGGTGACCCTAATACAAACTTGGAGAATTGGAGTCTGGATTCAAATTTAGAGGCATGCATCAGCTATACGACATATGCATCGGATAAGTTGTGTGTGTTTTTCTTTCTTTTAATCTTGACTTTGACAATGCACTAGTTTCCTCTAGTGCCTTTGTATACTCCATTCCCTCTACATGCAATGTCCTATGTTCTTCCCCCACCTCTCTTCTTTTAAACTTGCCATCTCCTGCTCCTAGGGTCTCAGCTGCTGGATTTAAAACAATCCCCAGGTTCACCCCTTGCCTACCTTTATTACCTCTTCTATTTTTTTCCTTCAGACTTTGTTATCTGGCTCTTCTGCCATCTCCCCTAAAACAGACACACACACCACACCAAGACTGTAAGCTCCAGGAAAGTAGGAATTTGTTTTATTCTTCACTATAACTTCATTGCCTAATATATAGTTAGTGCTCAATAGTTTTTGAAAGAATGAAATCACTTATGACACTTATTCTTCATTATATAAGTCAAATTTAGCTGAGGGCTATTGTGTGTTGTTTACTAGACTGGTGCCTATGAGTCAGGGGCTTCTTTCCCAGCTGTTCCTCCTGCCTGGCCCAGCTCAGAGTAGATGCTCTGAACATTGAGAAAGAGTGAATGGATTTTCTGACTAAGGTCTAGGATGAGAGTTACCTTCATATTCTAGGCAAGGAACAGGAGACCCTGGGCCCTGTGTGCTTCTGAAGGGTAGTACCAGTATCTTTTCATCCTTATCTCTCCACGGGTGGTCCTGGCACTGAGCAGAGCCAATTGGATCAGATGGAGTTGAGTTAGGGGAAAGCAAGAACAAAATCCCTCTTGACAACAACATAGGATGAAGCTCAGCTGATGAATGCTCCCTTAAAGGTGGCAGCGATGACTCCTTCTATATTTTCTCCTGCAATGTTTTTTTTTTTAGAATGCCAGGTAGCAGCCTTGGCCAGGCTGCTCAGTTGGTTGGAGCATTTTCTCATATGCTAAGGTTGTGGAATGCATCTCTGGTTGAAGGCATGGAGGGTAATGCAAGTTTCAGCCCTGCCTTTAAAAGCTTACCTTGAGGGAAGCTTAAGCATTGTGCTCTGGTTTAGGCAACCTCCCTGAGGTGGCAAAAGAGTGGGAGTCTTGGGTCTCTCCTCTGTGTTGGCCTCCACACCACAGTCTTTGAATGGGAATATAAAGGTCACCAACTGTGGTTGCAAATTGGCTCTTGCATTAATCCTGACTTATTCATAAATACTCAGTATTTTTCTAAATTGAATTTAGGGCTTTTGATTGAAGCCTGAATCATTTACCGCGACAGAGCATATCACCAATGTAGGAAAACTAGAACTTAAAATACAAAGCCCCTTTAAGTAATCCAATATAGGATAATTACATTATTAAATAAAGCTGCGTGTCTCAAATTATTTCTCTGCCATTGTACATGTGAGGATAATAATGTGAACTATGCTAAGCGAATAGAGGGAAAAAAAGGTTTAACAAGAAGGAGCATGTCTAAATCATATGTTTATGTTTAAATAGAGGCTACACAAAATGAGAAGATTTACTGGGTTTCTACTTTAAAGTATTCTAAATAGGCATAAGACTTTCAGTGATTCTCTTTGAATATTGTTCTTCCATTAATGACAGCAGTAGATCAAGATGCGGTGCCAGATCACCAATAACCTTGAAGAATTCAGAGGGCTTCCACCATGATTTTCATATGCCAATAGGGCAAAAGTTTTCTTCTTCCTTTTAGGGTCTTTGTGGAATGTGGGCCCTGCTGGGCTACATATCTGGATAGAGTGTCATATGCTTATAAAACTAGGGGGAAAAAAGATCAGGGCATGTGAAAGTAATGGTTGGGCATCAGTCAGCATATTAGAACATCTGGGATGGGTGGTGGTTGACTTTGGGACTTTGTGTTACTGTTTTGGCTTTTATAGAATGTTCTTATTGATAACTGAGTTTAAAACACCAGAATGGGTCTCATTAATCGTTTTTTGCTTATGTTTTAATAGCCAGAGCTAAGTGTATAGGTTTTTATTATAGCAACCTAAAAGTAGTTTTTAAAAAAAAATACAGATTGTGCAGTTAGCACCGTGTTCATTGAGTCAAAGGAAGTGAGCAGATTCAACCATTGACTTAAGGCATCTCTCTATATAGAGCAAATGCTTGCCTATTTAGAGAGAAAATACCTAGGACTCTGAAATGTATTTTTTTTCTTTCTGTGTAAATTGGTTTTAATTTTAGGGAGCAATAAAGGTACATGCATGGTAAACCCAACAGGAAAGAAATGGAACTGGGAATTAATGAGAACCTGTTTCTGGAGCTTTCTTTTTTTTAATATATATATATATATATATTTCATTTCAGAGAGGAAGGGAGAGGGAGATAGAGATAGAAACATCAATGATGAGAGAGAATCATTGATTGGCTGCCTTTTGCATGCCCCCTACTAGGGATCAAGCCCTTGACCAGAATCAAGCCTGGGACCCTTCAGTCGGCAAGCCAATCAATGCTCTATTCACTGAGCCAAATTTGCCATGGCTCTGGTGCTTTCTTGAGATATGGCCTTCTGGTCAGGGGAGCAGGCTGCAGCCTAACAGGTTTCAGATTAGTGTGTATTAAAAATGTATTTAGGAACATAAAATATTTAGGATTTTTGAATTACTTGTTTGATACGCAAATGCCTTTGGCGATACCAAGAAAGATGATTGCATTACATTTGACAAATCACGCCTCAGAGCAGTCTTCCATTTGCTTACTCCCTCTCCTTGTGCCAGGATGGATTTCCAAAATCCACTGAGTCACAAGCTTGACCCAAATGGCTTGTGGGAGTGGGGAAAAGGATGGAAGAGAAGGGGCTTGCTTGGGAAATTGGAACCCAATACGCTAATGAGCCTCCATGGCAAATCCATTTGATCATGTTAAGGGAGTCAAATTAAACCTCAGTGCATACTTGAGATGATATCTTTATCACTCAGACAACAGAAAATTCTTCACATTTTTTACTGGCTCATGAATGCTGATTTCTGTAGTCTTTTCTTTGGTACAAAAACACAATACAAGCTAAAATATTAAAACTCCTTTTGTTGCAAAATGACTTTAAATCCCATGCACCCCAGGAAATTGGAGGGAATTAGGGGAATGTTCTGTTTCCCTGGGTGGCAGTAGGGTCAAGTGTTACTACTGAAAGGGCTTAAGGGACCAATTTCCCAGAAAGATAATGATGCAAGCAAAGCTGGCTTCTGGTTCCACTTCAGTCTTCTCCTCTCTAAAATGGGCCTAAGAACACTCAGCCAGTCCTTGTAGGGATTAGGTAAAGTAATGTCTGTTAAATTCATAGATTAGTGTCTGAGTAAATTAAAGCATCTCAGTTTCTGCTTCTATATCCTTGAGAGCTGAGGAGAATGACTCAGAAACCCAGACATTCTTGATTGCTTTTGGCACAACTTTCCTTTAGAGGTACCCAGCAGGAGTACAGGGATATTATTGTTCCCAGACAGGAAAGAGGTAGGTTGCCCTGGCTGGTGTGGCTCACTTGGTTGGAATATTGTCCCATACACCAAAAGGTGGTGGGTTCAATTCCTGGACAGGGCACATACCTAGGTTGCAGATTCAAAGATTCAATCCTCGGTCTAGGCACATGCAGGAAGCAACAGATTGATCTCTCTCTCTCTCTCTCTCTCTCTCTCTCTCTCTCTCTCTCTCTCTCTCTTCCTCTCTTTCTCTCTGTCTCTCTCCCTTCCGCCCCTCTCTCTCTTTTTCTCTCTTCCTCTCTTTAAAATCAAGCTCTTGTTTTTAAAGAAAGAGATAGGAATTTACAGTTTCTCATAAGTGTCATCAGAATACCACTCACTCTTATTCCTTGATTTTCAGGTCAAGTGATATTATGTAATATTAGTAATAGCCATCGTTTCTTGGATGCCTACCCTGTGCTGACAAGTGTACTACAACAACTTCAACATCTGAACTACCCTATGAGATGGGTTCTATTTCCCCCTTTGTTTAAGATGAGACTTTGGCAAGATGATGTCTTAGGGGCATTAAACATGGTAGAGCTGCATTTAAGCTTGGGCCCATCAGAATGAAAAGCCAGTGCTCAGGGTCCCTTATTTTCTCCCAGCATGAAACATCCAGAGACCGTGTACAATTAAAATAAGTATTTGTTGCATGCTTTAGGCCCAGCATGATCCATGGATCTCTTGGAAATATAAGAGAAGTAGAAGTTAAAACTATTTGCCTCTAAAAATTCACTGTAATTCAGATATTTACTGTAGAAGGCAGAATTGTGCAATTCAGCATCAAATACTGATGCCTAGCAAAGATTTAACATTATGCCACAGACAATAACAGCAATTCCCAGGTCGGGGACCAACTTAGTGTTGAGATCATTTTATTTTGCCTAGTAAGGATATTAGAAAAACAACAACTATGAACATCTATTGCCATCATCATTTCAGAGGGGAAAAAATGATAATACTAGATAAAGGAGGAGAGATAAAGTTTTAAAGGAAAGAGGGTGCAGATCAATGTGGCTCTCTTCTCTCTGCTCTGCCCTAGAAGGCTGACCTGTGTAGGTTCCATTAACAGAACTCTTGGGCCCTGTGGCTTCCAGTGGGATTCAGCCATAGAAATGAGAGGGAGGAGAGTGAAAGCAGATATTTATTCCCTGTTTTTTTCCTGTGAGGTTCCTCCAGGCTGATGGTGTCCCTTTAAGGAAGAGTCACTGCCACTAGTAGAAAGATCTGTTCTGATCCTGGTAACCACCCCCTCTCACTTTTGACCCTTTGGCTTAGGAGTGGTGGTAGCTGAACTGCTGTTGGCTATACTACCTGTCTCATATGGTTGTTTTACATCTCACCAACACCTTTGTCATTCGTCCCTTTATAAAACCTTCTTGGATAATCATTCCATTTATTTCCTATTGGTTTCCCAACTGATATAAGGATAATCCTTGAAATCTAGCAAATTTAGTTTCATGAAATGCTCACTGCATTGTCTTCATTTTTCTCATTTCACCAGTGACCAGTTAAGGCTTCACCTTGTGGATCCATACTACCATTCTGTTTTGCCTGATTTTTTTTGGACCTCTGATAGGCAGCTTTGTTCCTATAGAGTGAAATCTTTTTACTCACTTTGTAGCTATCCTGTTTACAGTGGTTCTCAATCTTCCTAATGCCGAGACCCTTTAATACAGTTCCACATGTTGTGGTGACCCCCAACTATAAAATTATTTTCGTTGCTACTTCATAAATGTAATCTTGATACTGTTATGAATCGTAATGTAAATATCTGTGTTTTCTGATGGTCTTAGGTGACCCTGCTAATGGTTCTCAACCTGTGGGTCTTGACCCACAGGTTGAGAACTACTGTTGTAGAGCCTAAGACTATTGGAAAACACAGATATTTACATTGCGATTCATTAACAGTAGCAAAATTACAGTTATGAATTAGCAACAAAAATAATTTTACAGTTGGGGATCACCATAACATGAGGAACTGTATTAAAGAGACGCGGCATTAGGAAGGTTGAGAAAGACTGTGTTAGCAGAACACACTAATGTGGAACAGAAACAGTGATTGGGCACATGAAAAGGTGCCTTGAGTAACACGTGTTTAAGGGAGGCTTGAAAGCAAGGGGGTGGCCAAACCAACCAGGACCAATGATGGCTTTTTCTTCCCCCTGCCTGTGTGGTGTATACCATAGGCATAAATGCCTGGCAAAAAATGGTTAGAGCATCAGCTGGTATGGTTGCCAGTGGCCTTTCTAAAAGTTGACACTTAATTTTATTTTCTTCTGTAGCCTCTATCTGGATGAAAATGGAACCAATTGGACTATTGCTTTGGCTTTACAATATATGTAGCTAACATCCTCAGTTGATGTGTTTTGTGTCCCCAACATTTAGCACATTTTAACTACTACAAAGAACGTTTTTAAAATCTAGGTAAAATTGAGGTGAATATGTTGTGTTTTGCTGTTTTCATCCTCCCCCTTCTCTCCCCTCCCCCCCTTAACCTCTCTAATATTAGACTATGTATTTATTGTCATTTGCACTCTATTCACACAGCTGAGTATTTGTCTTCTCAGCAATGATCTGTGACTGGGTACTACATGTGTTATAAGGAAGGGCATGGCCTGAAGTTTCACACATCACTAATACTCATATCCTAGTGGTTTGAACTTGGTCACATGGCTGCACCTGGCTATAAGGAAAGCAAGGAAATGGTGCCTTTATTTTGTACCTAGCAATTTAGCAGGTTTTTTTTTTTTTATCAAGAAGAAAGAAAGAATAGGTATTCGGGAAAAGTTAGCCACAGTTGGGGAGTGTTAAATTCCCCTGTGTCAACTAAGATGTTTTCTTACACATAAGCCAAATGGGCTGTGCAATTCCATTGAGCTTGAGCTGACTCTGAAACATCTAAATTGTCAACAGGGGACTGGAGCTAAAGGAATATTTGGAATCAAACTGTAGAATGTAGCTATGGGCTAACAGGTGAACATTATAATTCCCATTCTTCAAGGAATGTTTTGTAGAGAAAGAAGACCTGAACCCAGACTGCATCTAAGTATATATGTTTCCTGCATTTTTCTGATAGGGAGATTGAATAAGGAGGAAGGGAAATTGAACAAAGCAAAGGAATACGGCGGTGGTAAATTTTAGGAGGTGTTCTTCTCCAAGGATCTCTTGAATATCTGTACATCTTATGAGCAGAGTCACTGACTGACTTTGTTCTGGACTGTTTTTTAAGGATGTCTATTTGTTTAGTGAACAAACAGCCTGGATGACAGAGCAAGTGTCTTCCTTCTGAATAAAGGGCAGGCATGCTTATTGATGGGTGTTAAAGATTTGTGTTCCCTACTTTCAAGGTCTTTCTCCTATAATACACTCTACTGTATATTCAGGTATTATCTAAACCTGTTTCCATCTCTTTTTGGGAAATGGGTATTAAGGAACCAACACAAAAGCTGATATTTTGACTATAGCTATTGCTGTAAACCATCCTTTGTCAATGACGAAGAGTCCTGTGTTCTTTGCCACTGTCCATAAAACTGTGGCGACTGGTAAGTTTGGAAGTAGAGTAAAATCTCAGACTCTTCACAGTTCTTAATAAGAGGAAGAGTTTCATTTCAGGGCAGAGCTGTTCATTACCAAATGCTATTAAGAGGTCAAGGAAAATGAATAAGAAAAGGCCTTGGGCCCTAGCTGGTCTGGGCACATGTGGGAGGCAACCAATGGATGTGTCTCACATTGATGTTTCTCTCTCTGTATCTCCCCCTCCCTTCCATTCTCTAATGGAAAAATATACTTAGGCAAGGATTAACAAAAACAAAACAAAGAAACAAACAACAACAACAAAAGAAAAGGCTTTGGTTCAATGATATAGTGGTTCTCAAAATTTTTGAATTCAAGATCCATCAGACTAAAATTATTGAGGAGCTTGTGGGTTACTCTATTGATATTTAATGTGTTAGAATTAAAAATGAGAAATAAATTAAAATATTAATACATTTAAAAATAATATCCATATGCAGAAAAAGGAATGTCAAGCTGACCCTCACAACTTAAACAAAATTATGTCAAAATGGATTATACTTTTAAATGTGGAACTATGAAACTTTTGGAAGAAAACAGAAGAAATTCTTTTTTTTAATATATTTTATTGTTTTTTTACAGAAAGGAAGGGAGAGAGATAGAAAGTCAGAAACATCGATGAGAGAGAGACATTGATCAGCTGCCTCCTGCACGCCCCACAGTGGAGATGTGTCCGCAAGCAAGGTACATGCCCCCGACCAGAATCGAACCTGGGACCTTTTAGTTCGCAGGCCGACTCTCTATCCACTGAGCCAAACCGGTCTCGGCACATAAGAAATTCTTCATAACCTGATATTAGGCAAAGAGCTAATTGACATAACAGCAAAATCACAATCCATAGAAGAAAAAACTGAAAAATGGATTTGATCAAATTTAAAACTTTTTCTTTGTGAAAGACACTAAAAAGGATGACAGCACAGCTACAAATTGGAAGGATATATTTTCAAACCATATATCTGATGAAAGACTTGTATCCAGAAAGTTCAAGAACTCTTAAAACTCAATGGTAAAGAAACAAACAACCTAATTTTAAAAATGGGCAAAACTTAAAAACACACTTAACCAAAAAGGATATACATATGGTAAATTGGCACCTGAAAAGATGTTCAACATCACTAATCATTAGGGAAATGAACATTTAAAACATGCTGAGAAACTACTAAATACATATTAGAATGGCAATAATAAATTAATTAACAGCGATATGCTAAGTGTTAGTGAAGGTTAGAAACAACTGGAACTCTCATAAATTGCTGGTGGGAATGCGAAATGGTACAGCTACTCTGGAAAGCATAATTAAATATTCACTTACCATATGACTCAGCAATCCCTCTCCGAGGTATGTACTGTGGAGAATGGAAGATGTATGCTCATAGAAAACTCTATGTGTGAATGTTTCTAACAGCTCTATTTGTAAACACCCCAACCGGAAACAAATCAGTGTTCTTCAATTTATGAATGGATAAACCAACTTTGCGACACATCCATACTATGGTATACTACTCAGCAATAAAAAGGAACAAGCTATTGATATGTGTGGCAACATGGATTGATCTCAAAGGTTGTTATGCTGAGTGAAAGAAGCAGTCTCAAAAGATTTCATACTGTAGGGTTCAATTTCTATGACATTTTGGAAAAGAGAAAACTATAGCAAGAACAGATCAGTGCTTTCCATGTGTTAAAGCACATAGAACTGCACACTATAAAAGGGATATTTAATCAAAGAACATAGATACATATATAGCCATGGACATAGACAATAGTGTGAGGAAGGGCTGGGATGAGACATGGGCTGGATCGAGAGGGACAAAGGGAGAGAAAATGGGGGACATCTGTAATACTGTCAAAAATACATTTTTAAAAAGAGATATTTTACTGCAAGTTAACTTTAAAAATAAAAATAAAATGGCAAAATAAATCCATTATGTAAATGTAAAACATTTTTATGAAATTTAACCACATTTTTGGAAATAACAAATTAGTAGAAATGGTATTGTTTTACATTTTGTCAACTATCTATTATCTAGCTTAATAGAGATAGCTTAATTCTCATATCTTGTGAGTTATCTCTATTGATAGTTAATGTGTCAGAACATTCTCTGGGTTGCCAGACCATATGTCATGTAGTCTCTGAAAAACCCCAACTTGAAGGAGACTAAAAAAGAAAAAAGCAAATAATGTCTGAGTATTATTAGGATCATTGTTTTGACTCCATAGACCACCTGAAATAGTCTCAGGGATTCCCCAAGACTCCTGGATCACATTTTGAGAACCACAGATCTAATACATCTCAGTCATTTTCATAGCATCTTGGTTTTTTTTCTTTTTTTCTTTTTGTCATACCCACATGTCTCCATGTTAACTTAATAGTTTTGTTCAGAATGGTCAATTTTTAAAAACATATCTATTTCAAGAGGAAACTTTCTATAGCTCCTGTAAATGAGAAACCAGTTTCATTTTCCTGTAAATGGAAAGTAGCCACACACAAAATAAGCAATGTGTAACTTACATTTAAAAAAGTAAATTTATCCATGAATCATTCAAACTCATCTCTGCATGGCATGCTTTAGAAAATGGAATGCAAAGGAGTGATGATAACAATAGCTGATGTGCCACTTCATTTATGTTAGCCTATTTGATTCTCACAATTATTATGAAAGGTGGATTATTATTATCTTTTTATAAACATTTGAAATATATGTGTGTATGTGCATATATATGTATGTGCATATATGTATCCTATCTAATAAAATAGTAATATGCAAATTCACCATACCTCCTCTACACTCACAAGCCATGCCCAACAGGCAATCAGAAGCAAATAGGCAAATAAACCCAACCAAGATGGTTGCAGCCAAAGAGAGCAGGAGGGAGGCTTGGGTTTCCCTGGCAATGGAGAAAGCCAAACTTTCCACCTGCCCTGGCGGAACTAGTCCTCCTCTCAAGGCTACAAAGTTTCAATTATAGAAAATAAATAAATCCCAACAGAAATGGCTGCTACCATGGAGAGAGCAGGAAGCTTGGCTCCACTCCAGGCTACAAAGTTTCAATGGTAGAAGATAAATAAATCCCAGATCCCTGGGCCTCCACTTGAGTCGCTGGGCATTATGGCCAGCTGGCAAACCACCACAGGCCCCTCACCCAGGCTGCCCCATGCCTCAAGGGATCCCCCACCCTGTACACACTTCAGGGCAAACCAACTGGCCCCCACCCATGCACCCGGCCTCTATCCTATCTAATAAAAGAGTAATATGCAGATTGATCATCACTCCAACACACAAGATGTGATCAAAAGATCCTGTCCCCATGTGGACACAAGATAGCCACCACAAGATGACCTGCATGGAAGGGCAATTGGGAGGACCCAAGCCTACAAGGTGACCAAGCCTGCAGGGGAGGGCAGTTAAGGGTGACCAGGCCTGCAGGGGATGGCAGTTAGAGGCAAACAGGCTGGCAAGGGAGCAGTTAGGCATCAATCAGGCTGGCAGGGGAGTGGTTAGAGGGTGATCAGGCTGGCAAACAGAAGCAGCAAGGGGCAATCAAGAAGGCAGGCAGGCAAGCAGTTGGGAGCCAGCAATCCTGGATTGTGAGAGAGATGTCCGGCTGCCTCTTTAACAGGCAGTCAGACATCCCTTGAGGGGTCTCAGATTGGATAGGGTGCAGGCTGGGCTGAGGGACATCCCCATCTCCATACACAAATTTTGTGCACCAGGCCTCTATATATATGAAGTTGTCCACTGTTCCATAATGAATAAATTGCAGAGTTGGAATTTGAACCCAGGCAGATAAGGAAACCTGGATTCTTGTCCAAGTTCTAGCAGAACTTGCCATTAGGACATGTCCCTGAACCTTATTGTCCTCATTAATAAAATGAGGAAAGAGGACTAAATCACAGTATGCAAGTTCCAACACTGGGTGCCTGCCCAAGGGACCAGGCAGGAAGGGAAATGTGGACTGAATGTTGCAAGGCAGCCTTAAGGGACCAGGCAGGTAATGGAAATGTGGACGGAATGTAAGGCAGCCCAAGGGAAGGTTAAGGGAAATGTAACCGAATGTATGGCAATGCAGAGTTGTGGGGACAGTGGTAATTAGAGATCTCGAATCTTGTCTAAGGAAGGCAACTGCTACTCACATTCAATTGGGTTTTTTTTTATTGGTGATGGTGGGCTTTTTGTTTTTGTTGTTTCTGACAGATATACTTTTATTTCATTTTATTTTACCAGAGAAGCGGGAAGTCTGGATACTTTTGTATAATTTATCAGTGTTTAAAACCCTTGGAGAGGCCAGCCATACACATGGGCTGGCTGATTTATGACCTCTTGACTAGCTGATCTCCTCTGACTTAAAGGATTCCATGATTGAATAAGCTGTTTTTACACAGTGGTGGAAACAAAATCCAAATTACAGAAAGAGGCAGTTTAAAACATTAATGAAAGGGAGTATGGATTTAGAAAGTGTCTCAACACAGCCTACATAAATATTGATTAGGAGCCAGTTTAATTGAAAAGCCAAGGTACACTAATAGAAGAACAAAGTATTTCTTTGTGTTCCTTTTGTGTTGTATTAGAGTAAATCAGCAATATTTATCCAGTGCTAATTCTCAGTTTTCAGACAACTAATGTAATTATGAGAGGAGCTTATTGAAATGCTTTTCTTAGACATAGAGACTTGCCCAAGAATGGTGAGTATTAGGAACTTCAGTCAGCACTTGTTCAGAATAGTAAATTCGAGCATGTGATCTATGCCATTGTGTGTACAAAGTAATGTTTCCTGAGACATTTTCTATATATATATTGGCTGTTTTGTTTTTTTGGGTTGGCTTGTTGTTTCCCCTTCTCTGCTTATCAGATTTCCTTCTAAATCCTGGCATTTGACAATGTTGCAAGGCCAGTTTCTCTGTGAATCCAGTAAAACATACTGGTGGTTTCACAATTAAGCCAAATTTGGGTTTATGGCTTATGCAGGTTTATGTGAATTCCTGTGTTTGTTTTTGTGTATTGTGTATATATTCAGAAGGTCCTTTTCAAAGAGAAAGGGAGGCTGGGCAGAATCTCTGGTCTGAATCTTGAAAGATGGGTTTATTCATCAATGACATCATTAGGACTGTATTTTTTCTTGGTTAATAAACTATTTGTTTGGCGGGTATTGGAAGCCAGCCAGAGCTAGTCATGCCATTTCTTGGAAATGATCTGAAGCAACTGGTAATTGAAATGATAATCATTTGATCAGAGTGAGAGCTATTTGAAAATAACACTCATCTCCAAACTTGTCTCTTCTAGGGAACCATATTTGGTAAAATTGTTGTCAAATTCCATCTTGCCTAATGTTGAGACTTATATAGCATGATAATTATTTTCCAATCTATTCTAAACTAGATTTCTGGTTTGCCCTGTCCAGAAGCTGTTCCCATATGTTTTGAAACAATAACCCAGGCTGAATTTTCAGTCTGACATTTAATAATAACCATGTAATAGCTATAAAATGCGTGACAACTACAGATCTTTTATTGCAAGAGGATAGTGTAGTGAATCAGAGTGAAATCATCTGTTGAAATGGTACTTTGTAATATGCCCCATTGTTTATGTAAAGCATTGAAATATTTTTTTCTTGAGCAGAGGGTCAAAACAGTTTCCACTGTGTCTCCCATTTAGTGGGAGTTCATAGTTAATCGTGATAAGAGAAAAGATTCCATTACGCAAGTTTTACTTTTCATTTTTGATAGAGTATTTGTTATTTTGCTACTGACTAACAAACTTTCTTCTCAGAAGCAGCTTGGAACTGGAGGAGCAAAAGCGTAATTTTAGATCCCACCTTAAAATATTTCTAAAAACTAAACCTAGGTTTTTTTTGTTTTTTGGGGGTTTTTTTTAGCTTTTTTTTTTATTGTGTGAGACTGACTTATCTTAATAAACCCTTTTTTGTTTGCTTTGGAGTAGCGTGTGTAATATTGTGGTGTGTGTGTGTGTGAAGGAGGAAAGAGTCATGTTTAACAGCCAAATTAGTCAAAATCACTTGTGAATTCCTTTTGTTTAATAGCTTAGAGACATCTTCCTGTTGTTGTTTGTCAAAAATATTTCTCAGATTTTATAAGCTTGGGGGTTTTCACAGCTAAGCTTTTTTTTTAGAAATGTGAAGTAAAAGAAATGAAAGAAGTCAGTTCAAGTTGAAAATGTCAAATGTTTCAAATAATTTAACTTAAAACCCAGTGAGATGATCTTAAGCCTTTTCCAAAGAATCTTTGAGTAAGAGTGGCCCTCCTCTGCTCCATGTATGGACATCTAATAAATATCTCGCTGGATTAATTCTGAGTCAGAAAAGTTGGTTGTTTCCTGGAAGCAATTAGAGATGCTTAAAATTCAAATTTATGAGCCATAGGAGAAACTTAAGTTTCAACTACTTTTCTTAGATTCAAAGGCTTTCTCCTCACTCGCCCTCTCGCCTCTTACCCCATATGTATTAAAAGAAAAAAATCAGTTCATTTCTCAACTTACAAAGTTTTTAAGAAACATGAGTATGTGTAAGTTTCTTTCAGTGGGAAGCACATAACATTTATGAAGTATTTCTTTTGGGATTACATCACAGTTTTATTTAATTTTTAGGACAAAAGTTAAATTCAATATTTGTGTATAAGCCAAGGGAAAATGTACCATAAACATAGGAATTTTAGGGTGAGTCAGAGTTCCAAGAATCCCAGATTTACTTAGACTATTTATATAAAGACAGGCTAACCATTAGTCATCTAGTTCTCACATTTTTACTTTTGCAATTAATTGCACTTAAAAATTAGCTTTCACCCAAGTGGTTAGATAGGCAGAGTGAGTTTTAGCAACTAGCATTAAAAAATGGCTGTTAGAATCACTGCCCAACTTTTGTATTTTCTAATCACATAACAAATATATCTTATAAATTATTCCTCAACTAGACAACCAGCAGTGAAAAACCACTGAAATAAAGTGAGTTATTGAAGAATCTCTGTCACCGAAAAGCACATTGTCAGCTAGCATAAGGTTAAGCTGTTCAAATAGTTTTTCAGATAGGCTTTGTTGAAAATTTATCATTTACCCCAGAACCACAAATAATGATTTTTGTTCTTTCCCCAACCACCTATTGTAGGATGAAGTCATTGCTGTTTCTGAAAAAGTGATTGTGAAGCTTGAAGACCTGGTCAAGTGGGTACATTCTGATTTCTCGAAGTGGAGATGTGGCCTCCACGCTGGGTCTCTGAAAACAGAGGCCTTGGGGAGGAATGGACAGAAGGAAGCTCTGCTGAAGTACAGGCAGTCAACCCTCAACAGTGGACTCAACTTCAAAGACGTTCTCAAGGAAAAGGCTGACCTTGGTAAATACTCTCTGTACTTCTAAATCCAATGTGTGGGCGTACACAGTAACCTTCTTTTTTGGTTGTAGATTTTCCTGGAAACCCTGATATCTATTTGCCAATATACATACATATAAATACTGATAAATATGTATGTGTGTGTATATATATGTACATATATATATGTGTGTATGTATATATATGTACATGCATGTGTGTATATGTGTGTGTATAATTTTACATATGTATATAATTTTTATATATATAATTTTTTTAACTTTGAAAGGGCCTGAGAACATAGATGGACAGCTACATTACCTGTGTTAGATCACAGGATCTTCTATGTGTAAATCCCTGGGCCAGGAACTGGCTGCTATAACATGTGGTCTTAAGCAGCTTCCCGTTGGGGTCAAGGTATAAGATTTACTGAGCCACCTAAACTGAATTAGTGAAGAGTTTGGATATTTGTTCTAAGTAGATAGTATGATATCAATGAATGCCATGTTGGAATTTCACGTTTTACTTTGGATGGAAAGCAAAATGAGGACGAGATGAGTTGCTTAATGTGGAGCAGGAGAGCGAGGTCAGAGCAGGGCTGGTCAGCATAGGTTTTCCTGAGCTTTTTAGGCAACATCATCACCTACATATTTTTTTCTTTCCTTCCTTTCTCTCTTCCTCTGTAAGTTCAAAAGAGAGCTGGGGTTTGGAGTAGTTATTCGAATTAGTGTTTGAACCCTGACTGTGCTGCCTACTGAGCTGTGAGGCCTTGGGCAAATAATTTAACCTCTCAGCCTCAGTTTCTCCATTTGAAAAATATTGGAACATTATAGGGTCACTGTGAAATGTAAGATATAAAGGGTCAAGCACAGAGATTGATGTAGGAAGAGCCCCACAATTAGTTCTGTTGCCTTTTTTTTTTTTTTAACACTTTTCTCCTCTACTGACATTTTTGTACCCCTGGTGGGTTTTTATTTTTCTTCTTTTGTTTGTATCTCCCTGTGGCATCCACTGACTTACTCTTCTAGCATTACTCAAGTCCCAAGCTGACCTCTGATTTAGACTAGATATTTCCTCTTTAGGCAAAGAGGAACTTTACTTTTAACATCTTAAGGCATCTTTTTCTTTCATTCTAACACAATGCTGATTTTCATAGCCCTATTTTATGCCTCAATATGACAACTTCCTGTTTTTTTTTCCATCTAGTATTTAACTATTTCAACAAACAGACTATCTTAATTGGCATAGAGACTGAATGAAAGCAGTGACTATCTTCCATGTGACTCTGGTTAGAGATGAGCGGTTCTGTGCTTTGGGAATAGCATTAATATTTTCTTGCAATTTGAGCTTAATGATCAACAGTTTCCTGGCACCTTTTGGTAGATGTCAGACAGTAATATTTTGGATATAGCAGCCTGATTGTCATGTGCACAGTTAAAGATAATTATTAATCTAATGGTTTTCCTTTTAAAGTCCAAAGAACTTTTTTTAAAAGAAATATTCCTCTACGGCATATGCAGTTACACCCTTCAATTCTATGAACACAAATACAAGTCTTCTGACGTGTGACAGTGCTGAATAATACATCTGTTTTGTCACTTTCCTAACGTTTGATCTAAGTATTGCTATTGTCTTGTTTTCCTTACCATTAAAAGCTTTCTTTTGTGTGAAAAATTTTTTTCTTTAGTTATGGAATATACTGTTACTAATAAAAAACTAAACAGGAAACCCATGGGGGACAAAAGGATGTGTAGATGGTTAAGCTTGATGTCACACGTATAAACAAGAGTATTTATAGCAAGGTTATTTTGTGTTTTATTTTATCTTAGAGGATGAGCTTTATTTTTTAAATATATTTTTTATTTTTGATAGTATTACAGATATCTCCCATTATTTTTTGAGGATAATCTTTATTTTTTATTATTGTTTTTAAAATATATTTTTATTGTTTATTAATGAACATGGAAAGAAACCGAACCTCTTAATTCCATCAAGAGAGTTATAGGTTTTAATATTTTGAATTCTAAAAAAGTGTCCATATTCTATATTTTGAATAATTGATTTCAGAAATAATTGGTTTCAAGTGAATATTCAAAGTACTTAGTGGTTTTAAAACCTAGTTGTTCATTAGACAACCAGGGGAATTTTAAAAATAATACTGATTGCTGAGTCTGCTTCCCCAGATTCTTTTTTCAGTAGGACTGAGGCAAGATTATGGAGTATTTGCTGATAAATACATTTTAGGGAATTCTAATTTTTATTTTATTTTATTTTATTTGCCAGAGTGGGGTGTCTCATTTGGGAAACAATTCTACTATTAGTATTGAGGAAGAGCAAATAATCAACAGGAGATTTGATTGGAGGCTCTTCTCTGTTGAGCAAGAAACATCATGTACTTTTTCTTTATTTAATGTAAAATACCCCTTTAAGGATAGAATTTGGACCTTGAAATTCTACTCAGTTGGTATGAACTGTGGGGAATTTGAGACAAATAGCTTTTGTAATTGGAATGCACACTGTGTTGTAATAATGTGGAAAGAGAAACAAAAACTTTCCTTAATGTAATGAGTTTCCATTATCTGCTTGATCTAAGGTTTACAAGTCTACATTGTTAGGATTTATATTGGGGAGACAGGGGGTGTCATTTGCTGCATGCATTCCTGTCCCAGCAACTTTCTCTTCAACCTCTTCGTCTGTCTGCAACATCAAAATATTTGTTGTCTGTACTTTTCTTTCTACACAGTGGTTTTCTTATCTCCCTTCTCTTGGCCACACTAAAACCACTTCCAATACCACATTGTTAATGGAAGTTCACACACTTATTAGGTTTTTTCCTTCTGTAGAACCCTTCCAACTCCTCATTGTTCTTACCAAAGAAAGAAGATGAACTCTGAGATTACTTAAGACCCCCCTCTTTTTTTTCTCTCTGGTGGAAGTAAGCAAAGAATGGAAAGATTTTACCTTTCTATAAATAAAATAAGACTGCATTATTTTATTTTTCAGCTGAGTTATTTCATCATGTTAAAACATCAATAAAAACAAAATAATTAGGTTGACTCTTAAAGCAGTGATTTTGCCATATAAAAGCTAATTAAAGAACTCTTCCTGCTCCATGTTTAGGTAGAATAAATTCCCTTTAATCTCAGTTTGTGTCACTTCCTGTCTCTCTCTGAATAGTAAAAAAAAAAAAAAACAACACACACACACACACACAAGAATGTTCTCATAAATGTGTGTCTGCCAACAAATTAATGCTCCACAAAGAGAAACTCTGCCCCAAATGGCAGCTTCCAATAACTGCTCTGATTCAAATCATAACTCCTTTATTTTTTTTTATCCCCTTCCCTTTCAAGGACAATATTTGCAGATGTCATATTTGCTTTTTAAAACTCTCTGGAGTTTTCATTTAAGATTCTAAATGACTGTTGACTAAAACTACCAATCTAGATAGTGAGAAAACTAATAATCTAACACTTCTGAAATGTGTTAAAATACACCGTCCCCTTCCTCCTCTTTGTCCTTTTCAAAGAAAGAAAGTTCAATATGAAACCAATTCAAATTGCGACTTTACTCAATGAGATGTTTTACCTTCTTTCAGATGTTTCATACCGAAGTTTATAGAAAAAAAAAAGCCCTCTGTTAAAATAGAAGGGTTAAGGAATGTATTATTCATAAGCATAACGAACACAGGAACCTGTTTTTCCAGAAGAATCGGGTTGATTAAATCATTCACTACACAAGCCTCTTGTTATTTATTTTTGTCTTTAGAATTACAGTGCTTAGCTTTTGTAATAAAGTGGACTTGATACCCATATTTGGTATGGCAGTTGGAACTAACCAAATGAATTATTTCATTTTATAATTTTTTTAGCATTTAAGGGATATAAACACTATCAGTTAAATGTAGCAAACTTGCTTCTTTTTTTTTTCTTTATTCCTTGGGTAATAGTTTGTAAAAAAAAAATCAAATTATTTTATATAACACTGCTTCTTACAGAGTTCCTTTAAGTGAAGTATGAAAGCTGCAGTGTAAGCTTTATTGGCCTATAAATATGTCATTATAGTTGGACTACATTTATATGCTTTAGATTGTTGTTTAAGCCAAGAAAATATGTCTCTACAGGTTGACTTTTTATTGAAACCCTTTGAGGCATACAACAGAATGTATTTTAGGCCAAGGTTATTAAAACAGCATTTTCATTTTTTTGCAGCAGACTCATTGTCAATTATACTGCCACAAACTGTCTGTGGATGGGCAGTTATGAATGGCTTCATCTCCAAATGTGTCTTTAGAAAAAGAAAGAAGAGATAGAGGAGTCTAAGCTGAAATTGAGAAAAGAGACCAAAAGATGTGGGTGTAGGTACAGCTGAATTTAATGATGGGAGTTCCCTCAATTCAATTTCTGTTTCTAAAGTCCCATCAAATTGAAAAAGAGTGGCTTCCCCTGTCCCTTCTGTTGCTGAGACGTTTACTAGACTTTGGGGAATGGACAACATGGTAATGTTGGAAGAGCAAGGGATGGGATGTCAGGAGAATCTTGGCTCTACCTGTAGATCTGTCACTCACTGGAGAAATCATCGAATGTTTACACGTTCAGGTTCCTTGTGTGTAAAATAGAGAATTGTGTGTATCTGGCTTTGTTTTGAGATCAACTGAGAAAAAATTAATATATATGAGAGCACTTAATACTGAAATCTAAGATGATATTATCATCATATTATTATTACATAGTACGGTATTAACTTATCTGTCCCTTTTGAATTTCCCTAGTGATTTAAGGGCAGGGCTTACTTTCATTACTATGTGCCTCAATAGAAGGCTGTTATTAAAATTCTTCAGATCCTTACTTTTATTTACATATCTAAAATAATAAAAGCACAATATGCTAATTAGACCAGATGTCCTTCTGGACCACCTTCTGGATGAAGCTGGGACTGCAAGGGAAGCCCAGGTCCCAGGTGCCAGAAGGAAAGGGAGGCCTACTCTTGCATGAATTTCGTGCATCGAGGCTCTAGTATTTTATAATATATAATACATAAAATATATACAAGTGTGATTTATATATTTCTTTACATATATATATACACGGTGTCCCAAAAAAATGTATACACACTTTAACAACTGATAGCTCAATTTTGAAAATAAAATATATTTTTATAAACCTTGCCTTTATAATTATTCAAAGTATGTGTGTACATTTTTGGAGATATCCTGTACATTTAAATCTTAATTAAATAACTTTTCTCCTCTAGAAAATTCTGTCAAAATCAGGGGGCCATAAGTGGCCAGGAGTATAAGTCACTTCTCAGTTACTCATAGTTAGAAATTAACTATAATCTTTGCTTAGAAATTCTGGAGGCCTGGTATTCCAGTGGTTATTTCAGGTTTCTTTTGAGTTTGATGTATCAACTTGCTTCCTGGAACATGGCTATGGGGAGGATTTTTACTCTCTGCTGAAGAAAACAATACACATACGAAGTAGGCAGCTTGTCATAATAAGGATTTTCACCTAAGACAGCTAGTGAACTTGTTAGACTTCTTATTGGGACAATCCTTTCTTTCCTTCCTTCCTTCCTAGATGTAAATTTTGTATGTGTATTAAACAGTCTTGTGAGGGCATCAGTTGCTTATACTCTAACTTCCATTGCTGGGCTAGCTATACCATTTTCCTTAAGATAGAAACTCTGGAGGTTTCTTCAAAGACAAAATTGTTGAATTATCCTATTCATAACTGTTATGAGGAATCTCTAGAAGAAGGGCCTCTTTACTGAAACAGATTTGGCCTTTACAGTACAGTATCCTTGAGTCAAAATAGAAATCAGTTACATATGGGGCTTACGAGAAATTTGTAGATACTTTACTCTGACAATATTGTTGTGTGACAATATTATTGGATTCTTTAAGGAATCCAATCAGAGCGTAATTAACACCGGAGAAGCATGCTGCTTAAGTGCCAGCATGGCTCTTGGGTCAAGTGGTTGCTTCATGCCATTGTGGAGTGATGGCCCAGAGGACCTCTGACAGGAGCAAGCTCACACTTCCAGCGTCTGCATCCAAGACATTCAGAGCTTGGAACAACTTAGTGTCAGGCTGTTTTTCAAGAACCTGGGAATACATAAGGGAGTTTATACCACTTCATTTCAAAGTCAAAATTCAGCTTGGACATCTAATCAAAGAGCTGAACATTGTCCTGCAATAATGGTAGAATGATTGTGTTAAAAAAAAAAGTCTTTAAAAAATAACAACCACGTCTGTTGTCTGCACTGAGCCATCTTGGCTATCGCCTCTGGAAGGAAAGTCTTCGTAAAATCAAACTGTGTGTGAGCCATTTAACAGCTGGTCATCAGTACTGCTGTCTAGATATTTACACGGCCATCACTCATGAAGACCTCATTCTAAGTTGAGACTCTTTCATTTGGGATTTCTATTGACTTCTGGGTCTTCTAGTGTTTTCTAGAGTGAGGAATTTTTTTATTTATTTTTCTTTTTTTAGAACTCTAGATTGGTAAGTTCTTTCAGTGATGGATAGTTAACTGAAGAGTAGTTTGTAGCATTTAAGAATTTATTCTTACTTTTACACTTTGAGATGTCAGGACAGAAGTGGAAAAAAGTGGCCTAGCTGGTTTGACTCTGTGAATAGAGTGTTGGCCTATGGACTGAAGGGTCCCAGGTTTAATTCTGGTCAAGGGCTCGATTCCCAGTAGGGAGTGTGCAAGAGGCAGCCGATCAATGATTCTTTCTCATCATTGACATTTCTATCTCTCTCTTCTTCCTCTCTGAAGTCAATATATATATATATGTTTTAAAAAGTGGGAAAAAAAGTGAAATTGACATTTTCAGCGCTACTTTGATTATTCAGGTTGCTATTTTGATTTTTTATCTCTTGAATGCAATGTGTGAACAAGATAAGAAACTCTTGCTTTTTTTAGAGCTTTTCATAGAATTGTCAGGGCTGGACTTTGGTAAAATTGATGTTTTCTCCCCCTACCCCCCTTCCTTGAGAGAGTACTCACTTTTTTTGTTATTTGGCTAAACAACCCCATTTTTTTAATTCTTCTTCAGAATGTAGTTTCAGAATTCCTTACCATCTCTGGACACACTTTGCCTCTTCTTTTAAACCAGTTTACCCATTTACATTGTACCAGCTCATCTTTGCTAAGAGCCCTAGAGCCAGCTTCCGGTAAAGGCCACCCACCAGGCTTGGCAGCCTCCAGGTAGGACATAGCGCTAGCAAAGCACCTTTGAGCTTTATGGGTTTTTTTTCCTCCTCAAAGAGCCACTATACCTTCTGAAGTTTAGTTACCTGTTTGTGTGTGTGTTCTGTTTGTGGTTGGTTTTTTAAAAATATACTTTTATTGATTTCAGAGAGGAAGGGAGATAGAGAGAGAGACACATCAATGATGAGAGAGAATCATTGATCAGCTGCCTCTTGCATGCATGCCCCCCATTGGGGATGGAGCCCACAACCTGGGCATGTGCCCTTGACTGGAACTGTGACCCTTCAGTCTGCAAGTGGATGCTATATCCACTGAGACAAACTGGCTAGGGCTGTTTGTGTGTGTGTTTTTAACAGAAGTGTTAAATGTAGACTATTAACTAATGAATACCATTGTCAATTAATATGGCTGGAGCCACTGTGGCTCAGTATCAGTGCCTTTTGAGCTTCTGTAATGCCTGTAGTTGTATACTGTAGCATATAGGCTTTTCCAAAATTGGTTTTTGCAGCAATAAATGTCTACAGTAGAATACCAACCTGGTGTCTAACTTGTTTAAGCTGCTCTGATCAAATATTTCTTCTCTTAACAAGTCTTCTCTAAATAATTAAATGTGTTAGTTTAATTTATTACCCTCCTCCTAGAAATAAAGCTGTTTTGCTTTAAAAATAATTTTTTTTTTGCTGGTGTTTTATCTTGGTTATATGTCCATGCCTGTGATGAAAAAGATCATGATGCAGAAGGCAACTAACCCATATTTTTGTTTTAGCTCTATTATTGAGAAATGTTAATTTTGCAATGAACTCTTCGTGGTGGTCACCACTTGATCAGAAGATAACCAAAAATGGCAAACAGTCAACTGTAGTCTGAGTCTTACACTATGTATGATATAACCTTAGTTTCTGGTTATATGCCTGGGGTCTCCTGGAAAAAGTCTTTTAAGCAACTTTGGATTCTCACAAGGTCGTAATAAATTACTGGTATCATAGGTAGATTGGCAAAACTTGGAGCAATAATTTCATTTGCATTTGGTCTACTGTGAGGAGCAAACCCAGTCGGTCCACAATGGTCTATTAAATATCTCTTGAAAACTACAACATTGACTGTGCCGCAAATTGCTTTAAAATGAGGTTTGACTGAACAGTTGCCCTTCCAGTTGGAGGAGCATAATGCTTTTTTCCTTTTATTGTAATTCCAAAATGTTTTTGTTTGCTTTTCACTTCTCCTCTCTTTAGCAACTGCATGATTACTGACAGTAGGCAGTTACAGCTGTTATCATGATAGCATTACCTTGGATCACAAAGCATATATGTCCTACATGTGAATCGATTTGGCTTTTCCAGAGGGTTTTGTGAGCAGTTATTTGATTTGGGCATTTAGGCTTAATTCTCTTTAGTATTGACACTGATTCTTCCAAACAGCTCATTTATCTTTTACAGTACTTTAAATGTGAGGTTTTATTGCAAAACATTAATATTCCTTAATGTCAAAGATGTACTTTCCTTCTCTCCTCTAATATTATGTGTTTGAAGTCTGTAGTTTGTACAGGTCACTGCAGAGGAAAGCTGAGGTTTGGAGTTTTACCCCATTTTAATAAATATATTCATTTAGGACAGACTAGAATAACTGAGTTTTCAAATGCTTTCAGAAGTGCTTCATGTACAGTAGGGGGCTGAGCAAATAGTGCTGCTGATTTGGGGTGTTTCTCGCTACCTTGCCCGGTGAGTTTCTGGTTTATTGTGTTGGGAAGAAGTGGTGTCACTTCTTCCTATAATTCCAGAGCCATGCCCTGCCTTGCACTCTCTTCCTTTGGACCTCACCACTTGCTTTCTCAGTCTGTAATCATTTATAAAGCCTTCCTCTAAAGCTTGACTTTCAGCCTATAGCCCCCAACCCTCAACCTTGTCTTCACTAACTTCATGCCTCCTGGATAAAGTATAGACGTCGGCAAGCATCCAGTCAACTATTCAGTCCCGGCATCCATTTCTTTCCTTTTCTATTAAATAACTTTCATTGTTGTTCTATGTTTTGTCTTACCAATGTTATCCATGTTCGTTTTACAAAATATAGGCACTACAGATGAACAAAAGGCAGGAAAAGTTGTTTACTTCCCTCCCACCCAGAAGTAATTGCTGTTAGGATTTTTGTATGTCTATATGCCAAAGTTTATGAATGTGTGTATAGGTAGGAATTTACATGCATGCTCTTTTCCCCCATAAAAAAAATTAAACCTAATGTTTGCCCCCACCCTAATTTAAATTTATATGAATGTATGTGACAATGCCTCCATCTTGTAAAATATTCTACACTTTTGTTCGGCCTGCATAATGTTTCATTACAGAGATGTTTCTATTGTTGGGCATATCGTTGCTTCTGTTTTGAAATCCTTGTAGCTCTGCACATATGCAGGACTGTTCTGTTGTACTGTGTGTACATTTGTGGCGGTGGAATCGCCAGCTCAAAGTGCACACAGAATGTTAAGACAGCCTATCTCTCTCTCTCATCTCCTGCCCCCTATGTACACCTTCTGCTTCAGCCTAACTAGTCTAACTGCTTGGTCTTCTTTCTCTTTAACCGCATACCTGCTCCCTATACTCTCCAATACGTTTTAAGTGGCTCTTACCGTGAGTCATTCCTGGAATATTTCTTCCAGGATTCTTACCTGTAGAATTTCTCTTTTTTATTTAAAACTCAGTTGAAGCTCCTGAAGCTCTTGTTAGCCATTTAGCTCATAGGATTTTCCCTGTGTGTGGAGCTCTTATCACACCGGGTCTCTACCACCTTATTGACACCTTCCTCTATAACAAGCAATATAACGCGGTATCTTTTTTTTTTTTATGTGTTTGTCTTATCTTCCCAGTAACAGCCTTAACTCTATTGTGTAGGCACTCTAACTTCAAAGCTATACCTAATAGGTTAAGCAAACATGCGACTTTTATGATCAGCCTCTTCAGCAATCTCCAGAGCTCTCTGTTCTGAGTCTACTGGGGACTCCTATTACTTAATGGTTGACTTGTGTTTTTGCCTGCGGGTCGTAGGACCCCCCTTCTAATGGAGGGTCTGTCTCATTGGTAACTGGTAGAAGAAGCAACATGCTTGCAGTATTTAGTTTCTAACTATGCTTGACTTAGTTCATCAGTAACCAACTATAGACTTATTCTGGGAACTGTATGGAAAGAGATTTGGAACATGCCTGAAGTTAGCCTGATAGCCTGAGGATTGTTGCTGTTGGTGCAGGGGGTTGCTGTGTGTGGACATTTTATATATTAAAATTGGCACTTTTTAGTGCCTCTCTTCCTCAGAGGAGACTTTTTCAAATTCCAGGATTATAGGAGAGACAAAAATGTGCAGGACAATAAACCAATCCCAACTGGACTTGCTCTGCCTTATCTTTTTCCTTATCAAATTCTTTGAAGTCTCTCTCTCTCCCTCTCACCCTCCCTTCCTCTCTCTCTCCCTCCCTCCTTTTTAGGTGACAGGTTATTAAGGAGATGGTTTTAGCAGGGCATCTAATACTTGTTATTCTAGGCATTTGCTCCGTGTTAGTCCTCACCTCCCATAAAATGTTTACTTGCTAATCATGGTGGAGCGTATTCTCCACCTTCCAGCCACCCATTCTACTTCTTTGGTTCACAAAGAAGGTATTCTATTAGGCTCTACAGAAACAATGCTTCATGCCTGGCCTCTTCACTCAATAAGAAATAAATCATTGTTTTCATAGCCATGCTGATAATAAGGCAGATTTCAAAGCATGATGAAACGTATACTTTTCTAGCAGAGAAAAACCTATAGTTACTTGGATAATTACCCATCACGTGATGGCTATGTGCAAAGATAAACTTTACCCATGTGCAGCTTCGGTGTGGGTTTTTTTTTTTTTAAACTGAGAATGCTCATTTAGTTACCATTGTTTTATATTAATGTTCTCAACTAAAGATGCAGAAGAAGGAGCAAATGTAAAAGCTGCCATTTTAGAGTGGCTTCTTTTGGACCTATATTAAACTTTTGTAGCATGGACTTTAAAATAAGGCAGACCTGGATTCCAATCCTTGCCCCATAAGCTATATGGCTTTAAAAATTGTAATTCTGCTTTGATGGCTTATTTGTGAAACAGTTAACAATACCTGTTTTGTGGGACTGGGGAAGATGAGATTAGATCATGAGTGGGAGAGCACCAAGCACACGGCAGCAGCACTGCATCAAGAACATTAGTTTCTGCCTTGGCCCTGTAGCTCAGTTGGTTAAAGCACCATCCTGAAATACCAAGGTTGTGGGTTCGATCTCCAATCAGAGCACATACAAGAATCAACCGCTGAAACCGGTTTGGCTCAGTAGATAGAGCTTTGGCCTGTGGACTGAAAAGTCCCAGGTTCAATTCCAGTCAAGGGCATGTACTTTGGTTGCGGGCACATCTCCAGTAGGGGGCGTGCAGGAGGCAGCTGATCAATGTCTCTTTCTCTCTCTCTCTCTCTCTCTCTCTCTCTCTCTTTGGCAATATTGGGGGGCCAGGCGGGAGCCTTCCTCTAGTGTAAAGACTACCACCTTCCTTTGGCCTTGCCATCCTTTTTATTCAGGTTTGGAATATACCCTTTGCCCTGAAACAGGCAATTCGATGTCTCGTTCTCATCGATGTTTCTAACTCTCTATTCCTCTTCCTTCCTCTCTGTAAAAAATCAATAATATATATATTTTAAAGTCAACCAATGAATGCATAAATTAGTGGAACAACAAATCTCCTCCTCTCTCTCTCTCTCTCTACATCTCTCTCTATCTCTCTCTCTCTCTCCCTCCCTTTTCTCTTTCTCCCTAAAATTAATCAGAAAATAAAAGAACATTTATTTTCTTGCCTTTCCTTTACAAAAGTAAACATGACAAAATGCTGCTCCCTCCCACACCCCTGCCAAAAAAACTAAAGTGGACAATTCCAACCTAAAAAGATACCAAGATATAAATAGCAAATAGTATGTGACTTCAGGTTTATTTACAAACATTTGAGTGTCCAATACAAGGAACTAAAATTAAATCAGGGTTAAATAAGCCATGATTCTCATTTTCTAGGGGGTCTGAGAAACCTCAATGTTATTTATCCTATTGTGAAGAGCTTTTAATGTAATGTTTTAAAATCTAATTCTCTGTGCTAGAATTTATAAACCATCTGCTTGTACTTCCTCTGATCCCTGCTCAATCAAATTAATGTGTGATTCCAGTTGGTTAGAAAACTTGGCGTCAGGAATTCAAATGTACTTTGGGGTATCACAGGTGAGAGATGTGAATTACTGGCCTCATCCTATTTTCCTGTGGCTGTGAAGTGGCTGTGCTTGAGGTTATTGGATGTATATAGGTAGGTGTATGATGCTTGTGTGTTTTGGGAATGGTCCAAACTGGAAATCCCACTTGTCTTGAGGTGCTTAATTAGCCCAAAAGAAACCAAACCACTGGTTCGGTCATGGTATTGTGTGTCATTTTATCACGAAGGTCACCAGCAAGAATTTCCAATGTACATCAGGATAGCCTGCATTATGTTGCAGTAAGAAACATCTCCATGCCCTAACCGGTTTGGCTCAGTGGATAGAGCGTCGGCCTGCGGACTCAAGAGTCCCAGGTTTGATTCTGGACAAGGGCATGTACCTTGGTTGCGGGCACATCCCCAGTAGGGAGTGTGCAGGAGGCAGCTGATCGATGTTTCTCTCTCATCGATGTTTCTAACTCTATCCTTCTCCCTTCCTCCCTGTAAAAAAATCAATAAAATATATATATTTTTTAAAAGGAAACATCTCCAATATCACAGTGGCTTAACACAAGAAAGATTTATTTATTATTTATGCACAGTATGTTGTGGTGTATGGGCTTCTACAGAACAAACTGTCTCTCTGCGAGACTTCACATTGGACCTCCATATCAACGTGTGCACAGAGCTCAAAGGAAGAAGGGAAAGAGGTGGAAAGTTAAATCCTAAATGTTTGCACTCGACAGTAACATGAAGTAACATGCATTGCTTCTGCTCATACTTCATTAGTCAACAAGGTGATTAATTCCAGGATTATGTCTTCCATCACGGAGGATATATAATCCTAACGCACTCTTAAAGAGAGAGAAAAATTGGATGTCAGTTGAACATGTTCTTAAGATAATGATAAATGTCATAGAATAATAAAGTCTCAGGTTGATAATCCAGTTATAAAATTCTAGTTAAAACATCTTTCCTGCACGTAGTACCAACTTAAATGTCTGCAGAAATCTTTGACTATTGGACTTTTGTTATATTTTCAGTGATTGGGGGCTCATTACTTTGCAAGGCAGTTCCATTTCGTCTTTGATCCATCTCTGTGTTAGAAATTACCTTTGTGCCGAAACCGATTTGTCTCCGTGGATAGAGCATTGGTCTGCGGATTGAAAGGTCTCAGGTTCAGTTCTGGTTGGGGATATGTACCTTGGTTGCAGGCACATCCCCAGTAGGCGACATGCAAGAGGCAGCTGATTGATGTCTCTCTCTCATCAATATTTCTAACTCTCTATCCCTCTCCCTTCCTCTCTGTAAAAAATCAATAAAATATATTTTTTAAAAGAAATTACTACCTTTGATGAATTAAATTTGAAATGTATAGCCTATAGTATAAATTATAATAAGTGGTATATAGTATATACCATTGCATAAAAAGTAATAAATGTTATAAATATACTGTTGTTACTAGTTCTGTTCTTACAACAACAGAGAGAAAATAATATTTTTCTTCTTCTTGAGAGTGTTTCAAATATTTGGAAAGAGATGTCTCTGCTCCCCGTTTTCCATTCTTTAGGTCAAATATCAACAGCCTCAGCCCCACATACCTTATACAGCAGGACTTCTAGCTCCCTCACATTTCTGGTGGTCTTTACCCAAAGGAATCTAAAGTGTTCCCACCACTCTCAGAGTGTAACTTTGCCTCTATTTAAAGAAAAGATAGGTCTTCAATCTGTTTTTTCTCCTTGATTTTACTTTTTATGCAATACATGTAAAAAATTAAACCATTCAGAATTCAAACCTTCATTACATTCTACTTTCTTTCCCAGAATTATTTGGTAGTTATTCCTCCAGGTTATTCCTCCTGTGTGTGTAAATTTTTTTGCTAGTGTTAAGTAACCTAGAACTGTGCTGTCCTGTATGGTAGCCACTAACCATATATAGCTATTGAGCATTTGAAATGTGACCACTTCAATAGAGAAACGGAGTTTTTAATTTTATATACTTTCAGTTTAAAATTAAAAACTGTAACAGTATAAAATATTTTTTGTTAAGCATAACTTTATTGTTTTGGTAGGACCATATATCACTTTAACTGTTGAATATTTAGCATGCAAATTGGATACACTACAAGTATAAAATACACATTGGACTTTTAAAACTTAGCATAAAAAGAATATATATCTCATTAATGATTTTATTTTGGTCCCATGTTGAAATAATAGGATACATATTTTGGATATGTTGTGTTAAACAAAATATTTTATTGCAATTAAATTTACGTTTTTATTTACATATATGGCTACAAGAAAAAATGTAAATTATAGATGTGGTTCACATTATATGTATTTATATTGGATAGTGCTGATCTAGAGAGATTTGGGTAGCTGCAATGTTTTGTCAACCCTTTTAGTTTGAAGTAGAATCGCTGTTGTATGTACTGAGTGCTTAAGAAGGCTAGTACTATACTTGCTATGAAAGGAAGATGAAGATGAAAGAGACACAGAATTGCCCTCAGGAACACAAAATGTAGCAGGGCAGACAGAGACAAGTTATAAGATAGAGTTTAGCCAGTACATGGATGAAGATATAAGCAAAGTGCACAAGGTGCATAGAAGAAATCCTTAAGTGCATGCGTGACATGTGAACCAACTTGTAAATGCCTAAAGAGCAGGGTTATGACTCCTGTTTCTTTGGCAGTAGTCTCATGTATATGATTATTGAATAAATGGGATTACCAACCCAAATGATCTCTCTATTCTACCATGATATTACTCTACCATGAAAAAATAAAGAGTCTCGTGGTTTCTCTGGCTTAGATCTTTCTGAAGGGTCTATTCATCCCACTAGGAACTTAGCTTTCCAGACAGAAATCCTATGCTTGATGTTAAGTGCTGAACTTTCATTGTCTCCTTCATATCAAGGTTATATGGTAAGCAGAAGAAATATGCATATTATATATTCCTCATTAAAGCTCCCAATATTTTGCCAAAGATTTGCCACATTTGACCCAGAAAGTGTTCTGAGATGTTGAAGGGGAGATAATTAAGCTTAAGGTTCTTTCTTGATTTATTTGAATTTATAAAGTTTCATAACTATGAAGACTTTTCATGCCTATCAATGCATGTTCTGATGATAAAAGGATATCAGCTAAAACTCAAAATGTTACATTTTTATCCTCTTATTGGGTGTACTTAATTCAACAAAGCAATATTTTCATGTCATATTCTTAGCTTCTATTACCTATAAGCTAAGAAAAATTTAGCAATTTTAGATTGCAAATGATAGAACTTATCTATGACAACTTTCTACCTAGTTATGTTATTCATTATTACAAATGGAGCTAGTGTGGTTAATAAAATCAGTTCATACAAAACAGTTTCTACTTAAGACAATGTTAATGGTAGATTTCATGAAATCAGAGACTTGACCCTGTACAGAGCTTTCTGGCTAAATAAAAACTTTTGTTGAAATGTTCTGGGAGTGAAGATGGGGATGGTGTAGAATCTCTACTGTAGATGGCAGGTTCCAGATTTGGCAGAAGTGTACTAATAATTATCAACTTTCTCCCTTACTCTACACCTTTCCCTATCCCCCCAAAAAACTGTAACTTAGACTAAAGGTCAAGGCCCTGCTGAGCAATCCTCTGAGTCATGGGTTCTTAGCTAAGAACTGATGGATAAATTTTTATGGGTGTTCCTAACCCCCCTAAATTTTCATGCAGAATTTTGTATTTAAATACACATTTTCTTGGGAAAACATTCATGGCCTTCATCTGATTCTGAAAGGAGTCTGTGATGATAAAAAGATTATGAAATACTTTTTATGCCTGATTATCAGTTACCCTGCTCCCCAAAAAGCCATCCTTTGGGTATTTTTGCCAAGCATAATGTCTGAACTTTCACTGTAGTGCATGCATCTGTGACAAAAGTGGGGTGGGAAGACAAGTGGATTCACCTGTTCTGATGGTGCTCAACCTTGGAGGCTGGAGATGGCATAGATGACTTTAGCAGTCTAAAGAACACTATGGACACCATACCCAGATGTGTTTACATCCACAGAGTTGGAAGGACATTTGAGGACATTCATGGGCATCCTCCTGATTGAATTCTTGGTGAAAGACTGCTGGTTTATTCCCTTGAAAGAGTACAGAATCCCTGTGCTTTGAAGAAGAAACATGAGGATGCTGTGTGCCCACCCCCAAGGTTAGCGCCATCCTACTCTCCCACATAAGGATTTCTGGTTTTCCAGCTTAGGTGGGAAGGAATAGCATGCCTCTCTCAACTGATGTATTTTTCTTTTATATTTTCAAATTAGAAATTTTGATATCCGGGATGGACAATTGGCAATTCTTTTTCTGCTGTCTGGGTAATCTGGATATGCTGTGGATTCCTGATATGTTTACTAGTTACTTTCTGATTAAAGTGCTAGAAAGAGTTATGTAATGGTGGGAAGCCCTCTGAAAACTCCTTTTGGTGGAGTAATTTAAGGTAAATACATTTCACGTGGCTTAATTTTTATATGTCATGTTCTCGGGATATGTGGCCTGCCTAAAGATTCTTTTGAAAGCCTTTTTGTCAGTTCGACCCAATGGCCACTCCTAACAGCAGTTTGTTTATTATGTGAATCAATCTCATACTCAATATTCTAAATATTTATAAGATAATGACTTTTGTTTTTACTTTGGGAGCTCTGCATATTGTTTATGGACCTAAATTCCCTCTGTTTCCTGGGAGCATGAGTGGAAGCCCAAGATAAGAAGCCTTTTCTTTTTTATTCTGATCAAGATCCCATCTGCCATTTACTAGACTAAACTACTTACAGGGAAGGGAACGAGGGTCCATCCCAATCTTTATTCTAAGATACTGTTAGGTATGTGGTAAGTGCTCAGTAGTATGCTGGATAGTTGACTGGGCTTCAAATCTTATACCTGGAGGCATCATAATGTAATGGTAGAAATTTGGCAGACCTGGATTTGAATGCTGGATCACCAATTCTTAAAAAATCTAAGTTTAATTCCTACCTCACAGGGAAATGTTGTAGGATTTAATAATATATTGAATTCCAGGTGCTTAAGACAGTGTCTGGCACAATACAGCACTTGATAAATGGTTGCATTATTAAAGTCTTAGGCCTTAAATTAGAATATCCTAGGCTTTCATCATTTACAAACCAATGTTACAATTTTTGTCATATCAATACCTCCCTATTTTATTATTTACCTAATTTTTAAAAAATTAAATGCTTTTTCACTTAAACAATTTTGTGTAATAGGAAATTTTATATCATGACTGTAAATGAAAAACATATCACTTGCTATAAATAACAGTGAAGTTAAAGACATAATTCTTAAAATAAAAAAATATGTTTATCCATGTACCACCTAAAATTGACTTGGGTACCACTAGTGTACCCACACTTAAGTCATTTCCTTTGAGGCTTTTCTCTTGGGCAATAGCCCAGCCTAGGTTATTGATAGCAATGAGACCTGCTTGGGCTGTGGCAAGCCTCATGTCAACAGCAGGCTAGGAAGGGCTGGAACCAGTTGCACTGAATTAATCTATAGGCTTAGAAGTGTAACTGCCACACAGATGTGAAGTCTGAAAATAAACACCATGCACCTGCCCTGTGTGTGTGTGTTACAGTATTAAGCACCAGTAGATGCTGTAGGGACAGTAGAATGAAGATATGACTCTTACCTTTGAGATGTCTGGACTCTTATGAATGAGGATATGGACTTAAGAATCTCAACTCTGGGCAGTTTTTGAATGAACATGGAGCTTTATTGGGTAAGGAAAAGGATAATGGTTATTACTACCAAATGACCCACAAAGAGTGATTGTGTAACCTTGCAAAATTGAGTCCTGGATAAAACTGGCTTCTTTAGAAGTTTGCCTGGCCAAGTTGATTTGCTGAGATTGAATCCTTTGAATTGTCTGGATAAGAACAACTCCCTTGCCTAACAAAGCATTGGATTCAAACTAGTAACAAAGGAAACACATCTGCTTTAAAAGGTAGTATATTTTAGCAGCACACAAAAAGCAAAGGTGAAGGCTTGCATCTGTGTTGTGTTGCATAATTGATAAAAGTTGAAGCAGCACTAGAAACAGGCTCATCATCCATACCACTCTCCTAATCATTTAAGTTAGGACTCTTGCTAATGACTCTATGGGTGCCTTGATACTCAGAACATGACCTGTGGCTTGAAAAATATGTCTGCCTGTGTTTGCCAGCAATCTGATACCATCAGTGTTCTGAAGACCATCCTCAATTTGACTGTGCTGAACTTTGTTATGCTGTGAAAGAAAAGAACAACTCAGCAGAGTCTTGCACCATTGCCTAGAAACACCACGGTTCTGAGTACAAATATGACTAAAGGTAAATGAGTCATTAAAAGAATAGTAACATAAAATATTTGACAAATGAACTCCAACGTTTGGAGTAAGATAAATGTTACCTTCCAAGCAGTTTTTTAAACCAACTACCAATAGTATTCGTTGTCCATTTAAGTCGCCAAAAAGCATTTATGGTCTTAGAGTAAATGATTGGTAATTAGGACTTACAAGGTTATAAATACATAGCAGGGATTCAGTGATATCATAGTAAACCACAAGAGAAGCTAGAGTGGTTTCTAATGTTGGTAGAACCTTGAGAACTATTTAGAGCTGTGTTCTCAGCACCACAGTTAGATTCTTTTTTTTTTTTATTGGTGAGGTGGGAGGGAGAATGCAATTCTTTTCCATGAAGGCCAATGGGAATAAACGGACTGTCTAGAGGAGGTTAGGCTCTTGGTTTAAATAAGGCATGAATCTTTTAAGAAGCAGATTACATACTTAAAAAGCAATAACATATTTCCTCCAGTCCCTCTCTTAGTGCTTTCATTTCTGGTCCCTTTCTTTTGACTGAGTTTTGTATAAATGAAAAAAGACAGCCAGGCAAAGGTCCTGGGCCTCTCAGCTCTTTGTCTCCAGTTTGGCTGCTTATCTCCTGATTCAGTTTCTAAGAAGTCAAGCATCCATCATTCCAGGCCTAGACTTTGTTTCTCTGCCTTGATGCTTGTTGGTCTGCTAACGGCAGAGACATTGAAAGGTGTACCTATCCACACCTGTCTCTTGACTTTGCTCACAGCCACAGAGGGACCGTGAGAGCTAGACTGAGTCCAGGACCACAGCCTGGTGACATCACAGCAATGTTTTAGTGGAAGGATCCAGTTCCTAGCTACTCTACAGGCCTCAAAATCTGCCCAGCAGGACCAGAGAATCTTATATTTGAGGAGCAAGACGATTCTTTGTAAAGTCCAGCAATCCCACAGAAAGTTCCATGGAAAATGTTGCGCACCAAGTGTTGGATGTTGGAAATTGCTTGCTGCCTCTTAGCTGCATTCTTGATTTCTCTACCTATATCTAGGTTTCAGGAGACTTTGATCATCCTTGATAACGTGTTTCTTGAGCTTCTTCTGTGTGCATTTACGATGATTGTATCTAGTAGGTGTAAGGCACTGGGAAATAAATGACCTATGCAGTCAGCACACCTACATGGATGTCATTAGCAACAGTTAGTAAGCGGAGCTTGCGGGAAGGGACAGATGTGCCTGGTGAAAAACATTGCCAGGATCTGCCCCAGAATGATTTTATTTTTCACACATTTTTGTGGTTCTCAAATCCCTTTTAGATTTGCACCTTTCTTAATTTTGAACTCCAGAATCAAATGTAAAGTGCAACTTATTGGATAATCAGAATCAAGGGTGACAATCAGCACAGTAACAACTGTAAGGCACAAACAGGCACTAGTCAGAAGAGTCACACATGTCAGGTCTGGAGCAGCAACCTGTGACTCCTGGTGTGGCCAGGAGTTAACCCCCAGGTACTGGGGGATCTTGGAAATCCCAAGGGAAGATCCACAAATGTGGGGGAGGAGGCAGGAAGCACTGCAGAGAGGGGCTCTGGAGGTGGCTATTTACTAACCTGCATGAAAATCTTTTGGTATTTCACTTGGTAAGGCCATAGTGCTGTGTACCAGTTCCCTGTAGTCCAGTGCAATAACATAGGGGCAAAGATCCTTCAAGATTCTGTTCATAGTTTACTGAAAGCCCACCCTACAATGCTTAACTGAATAGTGCTCTTCAAAATGCACCAACTAAAAATAGTTTCATCTGCAGTGTGAACATAGTTTCTAGCATCTGGCCTAAGGAATTGAATACTCCATTCTTTAAATAGCTTCACTCCAGCTCTTGAATACTCTAAGAAGAAAAATCTCCCCAAGTCAAACACCTTGTTTACATAGCCATGTTTAAATGCAAACAAGTTCCCTTTTTAAAATGCAGAAGAATACTAATTTGGGAGTTAATGGTACTTTTTGGTAGTCTTGTTTTGGGGGAAGTGAGAGAGGAGAGGTTGAATGGAGAATGAATTCCAAGTATGCACATTTGGTAAAAAAAAAAAAAAAAAATTCTGAGGTAGTTGCACTGTTTAAACTTTTGTATTTTACTAAATTTGATTCACAAACATGTAAGGCATCTTTGTGAATTTGCAGTACCTTCTTTACCATCATATGTGAAGTCTGTTAGAGTCAAGTTCTTGGGAAGAAAAATGTATGCTGCTGCTAATACCCAACAATAATAGAAATATAAGCCTAGATATACTTTAACTTTTTCTACCAGCAAATGCTGTAGAGCCAGAAATCATTTGCCAGCAGGCATTGGATGTACTTTTGTTAGTCTTAGGGGGATACTAATGGTTAGTCCCCATGAAGAAAAACGTGAAAATAACACACTCAAAGGTAAACATTACGAATGGATGGCTAATGATTAGCTGTTATAGTCCAAAGGGGCAGAGTATTTTTTTATAGTTTTATGACCCTTGCCCAGCCTTTATTGAAAGAACATTGTATATTCAGTTATATATTTCAAACTTAAACCTCCTTTGTACATCCTTTTTTAAAGATCATAGCAAATATTCACCATATAAGATGTTGTAGAAAGGAGGATTTAAAATGCATACAGGTTTTAACACTATATTAAAGAAGAGGAACAAACAATTATTTTTTAAATCCAGTTTATGAACCCAGAGAGTGAGATAAAATAATAAATCTTCACCCTCCATTGAATATTAAGTAAGGACAGTACAATTGTTTTGTCTGGTAAATGAGTTAGTATTTAGTAATTATTGCTACAGGATAGTCAAAATACATGCCTGCCTGAAATGAACCGCTTTTGTGCACATAGGCCAGTGCAGACAAATAAAAAAAAATGTTAACGGGTTGCATTTTTTTCCTTATTTAAAACAAAAATGGCTTTTTTTATTTTGAGTCCCTGAGGGCTCTAGTTTTACAACTTAGATTAACTACTTTAGTAAATAAAAGAATGTCAGTAGAGCATTGCCCACTAAAATGTTAACATGTGGGTATATTTGAGGAGTGTAACATAAAGGCAACTTTTCAGTCATTGATGTTGAAATTAGATTTGAGGCCATGAGTTGTTCTTCACGGTCTACGACAGTAAATGCTTTGGCTCAATGAAAACTATGTATATTCTCTGGGAAACATTGAAATGTCATAATTTAAACACCATTTTCATTTTTCACCAGTGGGACTTTTCTAGATAAAAATCTAATCTAATTCTAAATCATCCTTCTAAAATGTTTTTCCCCATTACAAATGTAATATCTTTTTTTTTATTACAAGAAAGTAAAGACATGCAAAAAGAAAAACTAAAAATCATTCCTAGTCTCACTACCCAGAGGCTACCATTGTTAACAGTTGCATTCCAATTTACTATGTTTTCTTGATCCTAAGATACCAGTGGTTATAAAGATGCATCATTGATTTTCAACAGCTTTTAGGGAGCAAGAAACAATTTCATTCCCAATGTAGATATAATTTTTAGGTACATACAGAGTTCAGAAAATTAAAAAATGGAGGAGGTGGGGGCAAGAAATGCATTTTAGAATTGATTGTAAAAAGCCCAGTTCTGGCCCTTCTTCCTTGAGAAGCCATACTGCTCCCTGGGTTCTCAGCAGTGAATCCTTCCCAGCTTCAAGATTCTTAGAATGGAAAGGAAAGGCAACCGTAACAATAATTCTTTCACTGTTCTTCCGGTGATACTGAGTTTACTCCCCTTACATAGTCATGGATTTTTTTTCCCCTTAGCCATGGATTTATTGTTGTTGTTGACAGTCTCTGAATTTTAGGAAGTTCTTTGTTTTTTATATTGGACCCGTTGCTATGGCTCTGCCACATTGACCTATTAGGATCATTTTCCTTAAGAAACCCCACAAGAGAAGGATATAAACTCTTCTCCCACATATAAATCTTTTAGATACTTCAAAAGCAGTTTTCATGTTTCTTTCAAGAGTTCCTGAAATCTTGGTCATTCTAACATCTTTTTATTTTTAGGTTAAACATCTCTGGTGCTATCAACCTAGAGTATTCTATTTAAAAAGTGTTTATTATTATTATTATTATTATTATTATTATTATTATTTCAGAGAGGAAGAGAGAGAAAGAGAGAGATAGAAACATCAATGATGAGAGAAAATCATTGATTGGCTGACACTGGGGATCAAGTTCGCAACCTTGGCATGTGCCTTCACCAGGAATCGAACCATGGACTTCTGATTCACAGGTTGACACTCAGCCACTAAGCACCAGGGCCAGGAGTATTCTTTATACTCCTTTTCTGTTAGTGTGCTTTAATTAGTGAATCAAAGTCCATTTGAAAATACTGTCTGCAGTATTATGAAGTACTTTATTTTGACTCATTTAGAAATTTTGGTTCACTAAGAAAAATGGATCTTTTTTTATATGAAATGTTGTTAAGGATGAGCCATCACCCTCCCATTCTTATACAACAGTTTTTTAAATTAAGTTTAAGAGTGAATTTTCTCTTATTACATTTAGCATTTATTTGCTTCCAGCCAATTTTCAGCCTTTTAAGAGGTTTTTCATCTTGACTCTTAAACATTTGCATCATATCTTCCAACAGTGTTATTTGCAAGTTTGAGAAATACCCTGTGTCTTGACTCAAGTAGTTGATTAAAACAAGCCACCATCATATAAACACAAACCATGATTATTGCTTACATGTGATCAGATTCCTACTTAAATTTCTTTTTAAAGTATATCTCCCTAAGTTGACTCCAAGTGTCTTAACAAAAAAGAAGTTGTCTTACTGGTGACTGTATCATCCAGAGCTGCTAGTTCGGAGTCAGCGAGGTTCTGATGGATCCATTGACCATTAGTGACTTGTGTGTCTACCTTGCTTTCCCTTCTGCCACAACCACAATTCTTTGTACATAAAAAGGGGGCAATAAGTGGTGTGAGATCACACAGTGGACCTAGGTAAGATAATGGTTCATATATACTGTGTCACATATCGTAATGCAAAAAAAAAGGGCCTTTTCTTTCATCCATGTGTTTTCTTATACCATGATAAACAGAGCTGATTGATGGATAAATGTTCATCTTTCAGCTAGATGATTTGCATCGTGCATACAAACTGCCTGAACATTTAACTCAGTTTTTCCCCTTCCAAGCAGATGTTTCAGTAGAATGTAGACAAAGCCTTCACAGATTCCTTTGTGGCCTGTGTTAATGTCTCTGTTATTACTAGTATCTGTGCCATTTACAACAGAAGAATGATTCTGGTATTTCATTTGACAAGATGTTGGAAGTATAGTCCATGTAATAAAGGGGAGCTACCCAGGCCCATAGAGTAGTCCATGTAATCTTTTGGTTTAGATATGCTTGTACTCCTGTAGATAACCACCTGTTTATGTGTTCTTATATTTATTCACTCATTAGTTTAGTAAATACATAAGGGCCTATTATTCTCAGGCTCTATTAGACTTTAGCTTTAAAATAAAATTTATCTTTGTTGTTGAAAGTATTACATGTTTCTTTTTTTCTCCCATTGTCTTGCTCCACCTCACCCCCACCCCCACCCCCAGGTCTTCACCACACTATTGTCTGTGTCCTTGGATTATGCATATAAACTTTAGCTTTTTAAAGAAATTCTTGAACATATCAATTTGCTTATTGCATGGCCTGTTAGGGATGGCCCATTTCATGAAATTTACCTAGGAAAGAATTTGTAAGTATGTAAATACATCTAATCTAAAGTTCAGTAATAATAATCATAGAAAATTTAACATGGTGAGCTAGTATACACACACAAATATTTATATTATACATGTATATGAGTAAGTGTGTAAATGTATAGATATACTGGTAAATATATAAATTTATTTATTTAAACCAGTTGTTCTAACAGTACTTCTCCTACTATGAATGATGCACTCTAGAATTTTCTTTCCTATTCTATTTCATTTTTTAAAAATATTGGTTGCAGCCCACCTAATAAGTTTTGTAATCCTACTGATGGGCTGCAAAACTCAGTTTAAAAAACACTGACCCAGAAATAATCACTTTGCATAATGTCTTCTTTCTGGTTAAGCACACTATTTCCAAATTTAACTAAGTGTTTATGGATCTGAATTTGGCCAACTGTTACTTAGGTTCTCCCAACCCTATAACAATCACTACAGAATATGTATTTCTTTTCCAAAGTCTAGTGAACCCTTCCTAAGTATCCTGTTTCTACAGACTATTACTGGTACAATTCTATACTCTTTTTGGTCATCTAATATAAAGTATTGTCATAAGTAATTAAGCTGCCCATGGCTAAAAGAAAAAATAAAACTTCACAATATAGTTAATTTATATCACAATGCCCTTGATTTTTCAGAAAAAGTAGACAGGTTTGCAGTTCTCCCCATATACAGTGTTTTTAAAGAATCCATTTTTTAGGCATTGTCTGTATTGGTGTGTTATTCCTCGGTGGAGAAAAAGCAACAATTTCCTGCCTCTTCACCTTGGACCTAAGAGAAACTGCTTTCAACATCCCAAAGACAAAGAAAAGCTTCTATTTATAGGCTTCATGTGGTTTCTAAAATTTTAACCAAAGTGAATAGAACAATAATAAATTGCTTTCACATTTCTGCCCATAGAATTGTTTATTTAGCATTTTCTGTAAAACAAGAGACCTTCCATCCACATGAAAAGACTGTATTTTGATTGCCTGGGAGGTTTGAAATGATTTCTAATCTTGCCATAACTGTCTTCTGCTGTATAAATGAAATGTTTCATTTTCAAAGAGACTGTCAGGATATTCTGAAGACAGTTTCTTCACTGCTCTGCAGCCCCTCCTCCCCCAAAATAAAGTGCTTTGCTTGGTATTTTCCAAAAGAACAATGGCATTATTTTTTATATTGAAAGATATGATTTTTAGCAAGTCCAAAAATGCTCATTTTCTAGCTGTTTCTTTGTTTTATTAGCTCTTCGGGTTCTTTTTTGAATCACCAACTATCAAGAGTTGCCAGTTTTATGGGATGGTTAAGTGGGACAGGAACCCTTTGAATATGGACCTAGAAATGAACCTAAAATATTGTCTGTCTGCAAACCATTATTTATTTTTCAGGTGTGTGTGTGGGGTGGGGGGGAGGGCGGGGCGGGGGGCGGCGCTCAGGGCAATAATCTACAACATAACTTTCTTCTTTTATTAAAATTGGTCTTTTCCTGATAGCTGGACAAACCAAACTGTGGGACCTGCTATTCATCATGATGTTGAAGAGGACTAAATTTACCCTTAATCACTTTTCAGATTATTTATATGTCCATACACCTCAAATTGCTGATCTCTAGACTTGTCCTGAGTGGAAATGAGTTCAGTTTTTTAATAACATTTGACCCAACCAATTTTCACATGAGAATCATGTTTTATTTTATTGTCTCACAATTGGGAAAAAAAATCAACAGTTTCCCCATCAATTTACTAGATGCTTTCATTTTATTTGGAAAAAGTCTTATGATTCTTTGGATATTTTTTTGCCCTAAAGTTTTGATTTCTATGCTAAATTAGCTGACAAGACTTCTTTTCTTTAATGGATGCATCCAATAAGGAGACTTTTTGTGTGTGTGTAATTACACTTAAAGAATTGGAGTCAAGTTTTAAGCATATATTTTGGCTTGCCATTATCAGAAAAGTGACTAATATTGAAGCAGAAAATAATAGTTAGCCTATCCACTAATTGTGTTAATATGATCACATCTCCAAGCTGCACTTAATCTATTTATTCTGCCTTGATTCCTAATATATAAATACTTGAAACCCTGACTTGTAACATGAAGCTCAGATAATACTTATAAATGCCTATAGCTTTTATTTACTTTACAGTCAGCAATTGGTGAAAAAGCTCTTAGTTAAATAGGTTGACTTTAAGAACAAGGGTGCAACCAGAAACATAATTCATTCATTTTATAAGTGTTCCTCCCTGCTGTGGACTTTAGCCTTTGGCATCTGACCTTTAGCCATCATCTATGGCTAGATATAGCCAGGGCATTGTAGAAATTGTAAACTCAAACTGCACAATGCTTGAGAACTCCAGTTAAAACAAGGTTGACTGAAATTTAAAACACACTATAATATAGACAAAGGAATTGTTATCGTAGATGAAATGTATGTTGAAGATATAGGAGGATTATTGTGTCTGTTTCAGATGTAATTTCATGCCTGAGAATTTACATTGAAGGAAAAATGGTCTGGATCCCATTAGTGAAAGGCCCTGTTTTGCTGTCAGTTTAATTAAATGGAAACTGCTGGCAAGAGTGCTGAGGAGGTTGATAGAAGCAATATTATTTTGTATGTTGGAACAGGAAACTGCTAGGTCTTCCAGTTTGAAAAGGATACAAAAAATGAAACCTGTGATTCATTTTTGTTTACAAACTCCCTCCTAGTTTACAGTGACCTGAGTGATAAATTAACTACAGTAAGTTATACATAGTGTACGGGACAATGGCTTGATCCCAAGGTACGAAATGCTAATCTCTGATGAAGAAGGTACAACTTATTTTAATGTGACTTTCCCCTTAAACAATGCATTATTCAACAAAGTAATTGTTTCCTTTGGTTTATTTTTCTGGGAGTAGATTGAGAAGAGAGGGAGGGGCGTTCAGTTTGCTTTAAAGTGTGTGTGTGTGTGTGTGTGTGTGTGTGTGTGTGTGTGTAGCAAAAGAAAGAAAGAAGAAAAAAGAAAGTGGGGAGAGCAAGAGACCTTGGAATAGTGATTTATCTGTTAAGTGTGTTTGGCACCTTGCCTTTTGGCTGGAATTTTTGAGAGAAACATATTTGGTGTACTTTAATGGGCAAAAGCTCTGAACCTCATTTGTAGAAAAAATAAAAAGAGCATGTTTTCTTTTCCCTTTTTCAGTTCAGTTTATTATATCTTGACATTCTGTCTTGTAATTGAAGAGTAATTCTGAATTGAAGGCTGGGGAAAGAGGAAATTTAAGTGGGCCTTCCTCCTCCACCTCCTCCTCATGTTTCAGAGAAAAGGACTAGCTGATCCCAGAGTTTTATCTCTTTTCACAGCCAACCTTCGAACTGGCACCAAAAAAAGAAAAGAAAGGAAGAAAGGAAAGGAAAAGAAAAAAAATAAAAATAAAAATTGTTTAATTTTGCTTAGACTATGTAGCTTTCTTTGTACCTTGGCCTGTGCTGAGGGTTGTTATGTTTGTGTCCATTCTAATAATATGAAGTCAACATGTGTTTTTAGAAGGAAATTTGTGATCTCAATTAAGCATGATAGCCCGTGAAAGCATTCTAGATGATACTGTCATGGTGGATATATGACATTAGGCATTGGGCAAAACCCAGAACTACAACACCGAGAGTGAACTCTAATGTAAACTGTGGGTGTGATTAATAATGTATCGGTATTGCTTTATCAGTTATTAACAAATGTACACACTAATGCAAGATGTTAAAAATAATATTTTGCATAAAGATAGCAGCAGCAAAAAATGTGTATATGTGCTAGTGGTATGTAAACCTAAGTCCAATTTCCCCCCTTAGTTTTGGTACAGCTGTTTTATCACTATTATTAACTAAGTATGTTTATTGAATTGTCAACATCTTATTAGGTTTGTCAAAAGGGATATACCAGAATTACCAAAACATAAAAGTTAAGTATATGATTTTAAAAAGGTGTGATTAAATATCTGGGCCCTCCGACCCTGGAGAAATGACAGGGACTCATGTTCTTTCTCTGTGTCCACATTTTGCCTTCATCTCTTTTAATGATGCTTATTTTCTTACATTGCAAGTAATGTGTACCTATCATGTTAAAATAATACAAAAAATGAAAATGGGAAGAAAACATTTATGTTTCCCATAATACATAACGCTAAGCTTATTGCTATTAGTATTTATTGTCTTAATCACTCCTTTCTGTCTCCTTATATGTTAGGGTATTTTATTTACACAGGATCTTCAGTTTTATATCAGACTTTTTTCTTTACTAATATGCTCTTTTATACATAACAAATAGTCATCTTTAGTATCATTTTTTAGTAACAGACTCCTATATTTTATTATACGGAAGTGCCGTAATTCATCCGGCTGATCTGCTTTTGACTATGATAAACAGTGCTCTCAGGAACATCCTTGAAGTTATATCATTGTTGTATCTCAATCGTTTCCTTAGGATAAAATCTTAGAAGTGAGAGTGTGAGATCAAAAGTCAGAACAAATGCTGAGATTTTGCTAGGTTAAATTGTAAAAAACATTTTTTGGAGTATGATTGGTTAAATTATAAAGGACATTTTTAGTTGAATTAGGATATCATGTATATTGGAAAATCCCTCAATGCTTGGCATTGCTGCAGCCAATATAAAATAAAAAGTACGTTATTAAGTTTCAAGAGAAGCTGGGAAAATTTAGATATAGCCAATCTTGGGCAGACTTGTACTTTGTGTATAGAACATGTTCCTATATCCAGAATTCTATTTCCAGTTCTCACACTATAATTAGGAAAACAACCCCACTCTAAGAGCCCCTAACTATTCCCTTCTCCACCTGCCAGAACCTCTCACAGTCGCCCTTTGGGGACCGGATTTACACCATCCTTCCAGGGGCAGACACACAGCCCCTGCCTTTTTTCCCAGCTCCATGCTATGCCTGCTTGCGTGTATTGGGGTGGGCGTTGTTCTTCCCCACAGGTGAAAATAGGGAACCCACACTAAAGAACTCACCAGTGATAGGCTGGGACATCTTGGAAAGGGTTAATCTGAAAGGCTGTTGCAGCCAATGAGCATTTATCTTGATGATGTCACAATGGTGATATCAGAAGCACCAAGGAGCTTGTTATAAAATTACCCAGACCTGGAAATACTCATTCCACTCCTAGTGGTTTTTTTGAGTGCAACAAGAACAAGGATAAATGGAAGTGTTAATAAAATAGGCCTATGTGTGTTTCTCCAGGTTCCTGAAGATCATTATTTTGAGTAGAGTTAAATTAACACACAGGCACACACACACATACACACACACACACACACACACACACACCAGATGCTGGTGTATAAACAGGGAGGAGAGAAGCTTTTCATCTTTGTTATTGATTTTCTGTGTGTACAGTTTTATCTAAAGAATACAGTTTTACCAGCCACAGTGGGGCTGAGCTTGAAGGCCAGTAAAAAGCTTTGGTTCTTAGAAAATAAAATGAGATATTCAGGCAGCTAGTTTATTTTAATTCCTTTTTTTCCTCACTTCATGACAGTATTTCAAATAATTAGGTTGATTTATGATTACAGATAGTTTTAAGATGTAGGATGCTTTCGCAGTGCAGTCAGCGCTGGTTTATTGTATCTGGCCTGATCCAATTATAAAATTGAGTTTAGTCATGTAATGATTCTCTAACTAAAATATCAATCACGGTGAGTGGACTTTTGCAATGTATATACTGAGAGTCTATTTTGAGCTTCTCCAAGGCATCCTCGCATGTGAATATGCTTACTTGGCTCTACTCTTTAACATGGAAGAACACATGAAACTTTGGCTAAATTTAGCCTCCCGAGCTAATGCACATGCCTGGTGACAGCAAAGGGGGGTGGGGGGAGGGAGTTGATGCCGAGCGGGATATGATAGACTAGAGTAATTATTTCTGCAAGACAATGAGCACCTACATTATTTGTGCAAATAACACAAAGTGATTATGTGGCCGTGCCCTGGTAATGAAACAATAAAGATCATATTTAATTTAAAACAGTACCCCCCCTCAGGGTCTTCTTTTTAAATTCAGAGCATTTTTGGCTACTAAAACAAACAAGATTTGCTGCTACAGTTAACAAGAGCAATTTTAAAAGAAAGGAGAGAGAGAGAGAGAGAGAGAGAGAGAGAGAGAGAGAGAGAGAGAGAGTTTTTTTTCTCCCTTTCCATTAACTCTAGCATTCCAGAAATCACGATAAGGACATGTGGGACAGCAATGTTGAAATGAGTCGCTTATTGAAATAAGTCGCTTATTTCACTATTCTTTCCATATTGTCCACATAACTGTTTATTTACAATAATTTGAGTAATCTCAGAGTTCCTCCTAAAGGCTTTTTTTGGCCTGGATAGAAAGTGCAGCTTTAAGATATTTCTCCTAAAATAAATTTGAGACGGTCTCATTTATAGTCAGCAGTGCCTTGATTACTTGCAGACACACTGGAAATTTACATGCGCTTTTCTCCTTTATAAAACACTGATCTGTTCATATCATTAGTTCCCTCATGACTAGCGCTTGGCTGCTTGCCAACTGGTCTAAATCTGTAGTTGTAAATCGTGAGTTGAAATAGCAGAAAGTGGATTTGTAACTTAAAAAGTGTAAACAGTTTGGAAAATGAAGTAATTTTGGAGGATGATTGATTGCCTTGTGATTGTACTTTAAATTAGCCTGGGGTCTCGGGGGCAGATATGTGCTCTAACTGCTTATTATACATTTTCAGTTTTGGAAGGAATAATAGCATTGTTGGTAGGCTTTTAAACAATGTATGCATCTCCTGGAGTGACCTTTTAGGAAATGAATAGTTTTATTGTGTGTCCATTACTTTGCCTGAAACAACATTTTTGAGTTATTAATTTGACTTGTTCTATAAATAAAGAATTCAAAATGCAAAGCAGCTGTGCAACCCAGAGCACAGTATATCATGCTTGAGCTTCAGAACCACTGTTGGAGATTGATAATTCACAGAACAAATGGTTTCTTGGGTGATAAATTAATAATGATTGCTGGAGCCTATGGTTACCAGAGATTAGCCTTTCAATATTGCAGAAGCCAAAAATTATTATTAAGGAGGACAATCGATTAGTGGGCCTTCTGGGGCACTGGAAGTATAGGTCTGCTTTTGTTAAGGGATTGCAATTCATTTAAGGATCCAGATAGAAAGTAGGAATAGCCCAGGACTTCAGATAGGGACTGAGATAGAGGAGAAAGACCTGGAGTAGGAAAGTCTCAGCCCAGATGTTACCAGCTGGGTCATTCTAGGCAAGTCACCGAGTCTCTGATCCTCTTTTCCCCATCAATAAAATGGGCATAAGATTTTCAACCTCACAAAATTTTTTTGAGATATAGACGAGATATAAAAGAGTTTGGAAATGGGAAATGCTCCATATTGCATATTGCAATCAATATCCCCATCATCATTATTGTTACTGTCACTGTAATTGCTGTGGTGTTGTTATATTGTCTTTGGTAGCCTTGTCTATGTAATAATATGGTAAGTGACCCATGGATGTAAATTTTGAGCCACAGTCTCGTTCGCTTTCTGCTTTCACAAAAAGGCATCTAGAGATAGGTTTTTGTTTTGTTTTGTTTTTGTGGTAACACCAGAATTCTAGCTTTTGTTTATGGGAACAATTTTCCCAGTATAACTTTTCTTTGTGTTTTTTAGTTTTTCCTTGTCTAATTCAGTATTTCTTGGGAACACATTCTGTTCCCATGTCTAGAGATGAAGAATCTTAGTTCCTTAAGCATTTATTAGAGCGTTTACTACATCAGGCAGAGCCTGTATCAGGCCTAAGGGACATAGTGGTGAAAGAATTGCAGCTGACCCAGCCTCAGGCAACACTTTCCAATAGAACCTGCTATGATGATGACCCATTCTGTCTCTGTGCTAATAAGGGCCCACCAGCTACATGTTGCTATGTGGATCACTTGAAATATAGTTAGTGTGACGGAGAAACTGAATTTTACATTTTTTTAAAAATTTAAACTGATTTTAATTCATGTAACTTTAAATAGTTGCACGTGGCTAGCAGCTATTGTATTGAACAGCCCAGCTCCAGAATAAAGATTGGATAGTTGGCCCAACTGATGTGGCTCAGTTCAATTCCTATTCAGGTCACATGCCCGATTGCAAGCTCAATCTCCAGTGTGGGGCATGCAGGAGGCAGCCGATCAACGATTCTCTCTCATCATTGATGTTTCTCTTTCTCTCTCTCCCTCTCCTTTCCTCTCTGAAATAAATAAAACATGTACTAAAAAAAATAAAAAAGATTGGCTTTTGGAGTGCCAGGTTGCAAAGTCAACCTAAATATTTTGTAAGCTGCGGAGACCAGTTTGGCTCAGTGGATAGAGCGTCAGCCTGCAGACTGAAAGGTCCCGGGTTCGATTCCGGTCAAGGGCATGTACCTTGCTTGCAGGCACAACTCCAGTTGGGGGCGTGCAGGAGGCGGCTGATCGATGTCTCTTTCTCATTGATGTTTCTGACTTTCTATCCCTCTCCCTTCCTCTCTGTAAAAAATCAATAAAATATATATTTTTTAAAAAAGATGAATAAATAAATAAATAAATATTTTGTAGGCACGTGGAGACTATGTTACCCATGTTCCTATTCTCCATAATGAGACCAAATGCCAAAGCTCAAATAATTGGAATTTGGGTAATACCAGTGAACAAAATAGATGAATTGCTTTTTAGTGTAAATGTGGGGGATTGGTATGTATCCGAGGGGGAAATGAATGAAACACTCAAACAAGGCCTAATCTCTGGGGAGCAAATGATCATGCTGAAACAGGACTGCTGCTGGGGAAAGCTCAGCTGAGCTGGGGATGTTCACGTGGCTGCCCCTGATGAGTGAAAGCGATTTGGCCGCATCAGTACCCAGTAGTCAAAAGTGCAGGATTTATGAACACTGAACTACAAAGAATTCTGTGCCCCATAGAGAAAAAGTAGCACTTCACATGTTCATTTTCAGTTGTCAGCGTTCATTCACTTCCACGGAACAGAAATGGCTAAAGGTATTGGGTGTGGATGCAGCTATCCAAGAGGGGAACACACAACCCTTTGGGACAGTGCGGTACGTGGCCGGAGCACGGGTGGCCTGCTCGTGGGAGGTGCTGCCTGCAAACGTCTGCAGCATGGGACAGTGATGCATCTTTGCAAGAATCAGGTTCCTCAAAGTCCTTCCTTAGTTCCTACACGACTGAGTTTCCTCTGGGACAGGAAGCAGCTTTTGGCACTGTGGAATAGTATTTAAATACTTGTGGTGAAAAGTCTAATATTAGAGTGGGAACAGAAAGACTTTAGGCATCATGGAATACAATCTCCTGATTTTGTTTTTATTTTTTAAATTCAGCATTCCTGGTTGAGCAGTGGAGATCTTACTAAGAATTTCAGAGTGGGTGGGAGAGACAGAAGGGTTGGATTCTATCCCACACGCCATACACCTCTCCACCGCCGTTGTTGCCACCTGACGCTCCTTCTCTCCCTGTCTCATTCTCATCAACTGGCCACCCATAGCAGGTCCTCCTCTCCACCCTTCTCTCACCCAGGACCCATGGTTTGCAGAGCAGCATTGCTCAGGCCCAGCCTCTCCCACTTGCTTCCCCATCTCCAGGCCTGTGGCAAACAAGGGGCTTGCCCTTTCTGCTGGGCCAGCTTCTCAGAGAGCCATGGATGGCTCGGTGCTGAAGGCCTATTTTTACTGATTTCAGAGAGGAAGGGAGAGGGAGAGGGAAAGAGAATATCAATGATGAGAGAGAATCATTGATCCGCTGCCTCCTGCACGCACTTTACAAGCCCACAATCCGGGAATGTGCTCTTAACTGGAATCGAACCCAGGACCCTTCAGTTGCAGGCCGATGCTCTATCCACTGAGCCAAACCAGGTCGGGCGAAAATGTTTTAATGTATAATATTTATAGATGCGTCCTTCTCGCAATGCAGTCATAAAATATAACTTTAATATTTCCCTGTGGAGGAAGGGATCCAAGGGGGCAGTCATGCCTAGGGATTGAGGGCAGATGCTGCCCTTCCCTGGTCCCATCTTCCTTAGAAGGCAGCGTCCCCACCGTTTACTGAGGAGGATCCTGCAGCCCAGGGAGATGCGAAGTTGGCCAAGATTACAGAGCCAGGGCCCGGTGCGCCGCTCCTTCTGAATGCTGCTTCTTCCTGGGCATCAAGGAGACTCCTCACGACCATTTATTCCAGAGCTGATTTTCCCCGACCATAATGTAATTGTACTTTAATCAATAACAAATTTCCTGTGGAACAACTGCGAGGGGTGGGGAGCAGAGAAGCCCAGCAAATGTTGTTTATTTGTCTGTCTTAAACAATGTTTCACGTTTAAACCAGTTGCAAATGAAATGAATTGTATTATAACCATCTCGGGGAAAAAAAAAATAGCTGCTGATCTCATAAATGCATCCAGCTTCCTGGTTCCAAAAGCCTCTCTTAAAATAATAATGTGTCCTGTGCTCAGAAAATACTACCTGCCTCCACTTAGCGAGCAGTGAAGGAATTATAACTGCAAAACCAGAACGTGCTCCTCCTGCCTCCTCCTCTGAGGTAGGTGGCCGGTTCTTTGCTGAGCCCGAACCGGAAAGAGGAGGATCATGGCTTTCCGGGACAGTGACTCCTGTCCTCTGTTTTATATGGTGCCTGGGTCCCAGATGCCATCGCTCATAGGAGCTAATAGGTTGCTCCTCTGGGCATCTGCCCTGCCCAGCCCACAGCACACAGCCTATCCTTCGTGCAGCCTCAGTGACAGCTCTCAGGTTTCTTAGGTTTGTATGGGTGTAATCTTCTCTCAAAAGTACTCAGCAGTGGTTTTGGGATCAGAGACAGGGGCTAGGGGAATTAGACAGACTTGGGTTCCAGAGTGACCTTGACCCAGCTGTTAATCTCTCTAAGCCTCAATTTCCTCACCTGTTAAATGGAAGCAGTAAACATATCCCTTACAGAGTTACTGCACGGATTAAATGCACATCAAGGGCCTAGCGCTTACCTGTCAGTCGTGTGTGTTGTTCAACAAAAGGCAGCTGTACTCGATCTGGCTGGACAATGTTTGGTGACCGAACATTGGGACAGAGAGCCTGGAGGTTTTTATTTGTGTTTTCCGCTGGTTTGGTATCAAACATTGTGATGACTGCAGTGTTAATAACCATTGGGAAGTGTGCTTGGCCTTTTGCAAACCTGACTGTATTTTACCTGCCCGGGTGTGCGAGATCATCTAGGAAAATGGCTCCAAGTCCGTTGTACATACTTGAATGTTGTCAGAGATGAAGCAAGTTCGTCAGGTTTAAGATCTCGCCTCCAAGCCTCCAATGTCTGTTTCTTGGTGCGAGTCTCTTAACACCTGTCTGTTACGTGATGTGGGTCACAAGAAGATGCACCAGGCAGGAAACAACCCCCTGCCCCCCCCTCCACCCCCGGCGTGGGTGTTATGAGCTTCATTATCTCCTGTCAGACGTCCCTGGCACAGGAGCTCACTTCATCTCCACCAACCTGAGCTTCTGAAGGGTTTCACCAACTGTCTTTATAGAGTCTTGTTGGAAACAAATGGCATTTTAAAATGTTTTTCTTTCCGCAGGTTTGAAAATCTTATTTATATCAATGTAATGAGACACTTTGAACAAACTGTAGTTCTCTCACTTCTCCATGTGTTGGAAGGCACAGCATCACGGCTAGAGTCGGGGTTAAATTGAGCTGGTTATTTTCACCCAGACTCACATCCTTGCCATGTGTTCTGACTTGTCACAATGTACCATGTAGGTAGGATTTTTTTTTTTTTTTGTGTGTGTGTGTGTGTACTAAGTAAATTATACTCTGGAGGAACTAAGAGGGCTATTATTTCACTGTGATTTTTGAAAGAGTCAGAAACCTCAGAACTGAGCAAAATTGCTGGACCAGGTCTCTGGCCTTCTCTTCCAGGTGCTCTTGACGTCTGGAAACCAAGGTTCCCCAATTTTCTAGAATGCTCTACTGAAGCACAAGTGTAAGATTCCATTAAAGTACAGAGGTTGTGAGATCAAGGGAGTCTTCACAGTATCTTCTACAGTAAAGACATATTTCTATTTTAGTTTTGAAATTAAAAAAGAAATGTGTCAGAAGATAAGAGAATTACCTTACTCTTCTGGTCTCTTCATGGTTACCCATGAAGGAGTAATTCATTGATGAATACTTATGAAAGCATATTTTAACCCAAGATAACATGTGGAGGGAAGTTTATTGGAAGCATCCCTTCCACAAACCTGGGAATACTCATCCCGGCTCTGAAGTTCAGCTCCACTAGTAATAACAGAGAGGCGATGCCAGCGGGGAAGTGGCAGTGAAAGAAGCCTCTGGCTTTGATTCTTCTTATTGTGTATGGGAGGACGAGACTTCCAGAGTTCAAAGTATGAGCCACCTAAAACTAAGAAATGACCACCCAATGTGATAGACTGTATGGCTTTTCAATCTAGAAATGGGCCCCCTAACCAGAAAGAAAAGGGATGACTTTATATAATCTAATTTTGGGGGAACAGAAGGTGGTAAAGAGATCTGATGGATCCCAGCTTCTTTCTTGGCTGCATAAGATGATGGATTGAGGTTCATTTTTATGCTGCATGGGTGCACTTCCAACCAAATCCTTAGAATAACTGGTGCTGGAAATCCTCTCAGCTTCAAGAGTTGTTATTGGAGCAAGGCAAGGGTATTTGGAGTGTCCTGCTGGACTTAAAGTAAGGACCTGAAAGCTCAACAGCCAATAAAATGAGAACTGGTTGCTAACTTTAGGCCAGAGCAGAACTCAGTTTCCCAGTGCAAGCCCTTCGCTCCCCCCTCCCATTTAGAATGGAAGAATTGCAATGGCTTTGTCTTACAGAGGATGAGAAAGAAGTGATTTTTCTTAAGTCCGAGAAGGAAACAAACATGGAATTTTTTTAACATGTAATATTTGCTGGTATTATGTATACTTTAGTGGCGTCTTGGTTGGTGTTCAGACTCTCTTGAAATCTTCGTGATTGTGAAGAGTCACTAAATGGAGCTATTACATGGTGCTTCGTGAATTATATTTAGCTACAAAGCATTGGTTGCATCGTGGCCTGGTGAATGATAACACCTATTATTTAGATGTTCTCTGTCTGCATCCCACCTGGGAATCAAAAGCAAATTGGGCTTGGATTTCAGGTGAGGCAAAATATATTAATAATAACCTTCATTATTAAAAAGGGACCTCGACTGCTTATATACCCAGAGCGTGAAGTCCTTGCTCGGGTGAACATGTGGGTTATTTGCAAGACAAGTGCCAGAAATAAAAATGAAAAAGGAAGCATTGAAATTGTGGGCGATGTAGTTGATGGGTCCGTTTTTCTTCTACATGAAACTGCTCATAGTCCAAATTGCATTTTTTAAACCTCCTTTTGTTCAAACTGTATTTCACCGACTACCATTTTGGAAATTTTCAGACTTAATAAATAATGAAATTAAAAAAACACATCACTGTCAGAGTTGGAGCACAATACCCCCAAAGTGTAGGGCTCTGGAGTGTGCTTTGCATGTTGATTCTTCATCCTTTGGACTTAGTCTTTCAGGAACCCAGAGCCTTCACTCCAGCCATGGTGTTTTAATTCCAATTTTCTCTTCTCTTCCCCCCCCCCCCACCCTCTTTCTCTCCTACTTATCAACAATTATTTTATTTATTTACTAGTATTTACTTTATCTTTATTGTTGAAAATATTACAGATGTCCCCCTTTTTTCCCCATTGCACCCCTCCATCCCCAGGCCTTTACCACCACCCTATTGTCTGTGTCCATGGGTTATGCTTATATGCATTTAAGTGCTTTGTTTAACCTCTCCTCACCCACCCCTTCTTTCCCCTTCTCCCCTTCTCTATTCACCCACCCCTCGCCTTCATTTTGTCTCATTCCTTTTGAGGTAACAGTGGCAGGCAGACCTGGGCACTGGGCTCAGATCCATTCTCTAAGCCTCCTTAGCAGTGTGACCACTGGCAAGTCACTTAGTGTTTTTTATGTGTCAGTCTCCTCATCTGGAAAATGGGGGTAATAATTACTTCATGTAGTAAATTATTACCCCCTGCCAGAGGAGAGAGATATGCTCATGACCAACACAGAAGAGAGACTCAGTGAGTAATGGTATTTTTTCCCTACTTACATCTTGTCTCTGTAACCTTCAAAACTCAGCTGGAGCTTTCTCTGCCTGAAGTCTTCCTTGACACTCCCTTGCTACCAAGGACCTGACTCAGTTGTTAGTCTTGTCATAAGATGTATTTGTATACAAGAGGCCTGGTGCATAAATTCCTGCATGGGTGGGGTCCCTTGGCCTGGCCACCAATCTTGGCTGATAAGGGCTGATTGGGGCCAGTTGGTCAGGGGCAGGGGGGTGGGGAGGGGGAGTGAAGAGAAAGGAGAGGGGGGAAGGGAGGGAGTGTGGGACCACAGAGGGTTCGCTATGGGAGCACACTGACCACCAGGGGGCAGCTCCTGTGTTGAGCATCTGCCCCCTGGTGATCAGTGCATATCATAGCTGGTCATCCAGTCATAAAGGTCACTTATGCTTTTATATAGATAGATTTTCTTACATGCCCACCGTCTCTACCAGGGGAGGGGCATTAGCTCTCTGATATTTGTCCTCTTGTTACCTGCCACCTCCTAGTCCTCAGGAAGTGGTATCTAACCAGTCGATGGAGGGTCATTTTGACTGTCCATTAAAAGATACTATTCCTGCTATCTTTTCCATGATACAGAGGATACAGTTGTGTGAGCTGTATATATGAGATGAGGGTCAGATGGTTGTGGGTCTGTGTCTTGGGATCCAAAGTGAGGAGCTAATAGAAATAACACTATTGGTTTCACTGAGCCTACAATTGGCTTTGTAAGGGGTTAAAAGTGTAGAAGTGTGTTGATGAAAAGTATCTTATAAATGGCAATCTCTTTTCAGAGGTTATCTTCCAAATATGGCAAAATCAAGCTTCACTTTGGAGATTGTTTTGAACACAAGACTGGCAGGGATACTTTAATAGCACAACCTGAATCGAATAGTTTGCTTCTCATTATTTCATAAATTTATGAGGATTCTCAAGGCCACTGGCCCACTGGAGAGTCTCAGATTCTCAGGAATCTGTCAGAGCCCCTCTCAGAGGCTTGGGGCCAAAAGAAGGCACCAGGGGTATAAGGAGAACAGTATGATATTTAATGCCAAGTGACCTGCCCCTGCCCCAGGCCCCTGCCATTAGCTGGTGACCTTGGGCAAGTCATTCACCTTGTTGAGTTTCCTATGTCCTCTTGTACAAAATAGGAGTATTCATCATAGACTTCAAGAGGGGTGATTCTGGGAGGGTTCAGTTAATCTAAGCACATGAAGGGGCTTTATAAATTGTGAAGTATTTATTCAGATGAGGGATTATATTACACATAATAACTTATTTGTAATTATACAGTTAACAAAGTAGAATATGCATGCAGGGATGGGAATTGAAGGTATCAGGGATTGCCCTATCAACATTTGAGTGAATAGGTACCAAAATGTGATCAGAGAAACATGAACCTGTTAAGGTGAGCCATGAGTGATTTAAAAAAGGGGGGAGGGCCAAGTAGGAAGAGGGGAGGGCAGAGAGGGGAGGAAAGGCGTGAGAGGAGATTCCATGATAGTATAAACTCAAGGAAAGGCAGCATATTCCTTCCCATTGATTAAAATGCCCATTTGCATGGTGAAGGCTCCAAAGAGACCATCTGTTTAACTGTTAAACTTCATGTTTTCCATACTCTGGTACCCTCTTTCCACATAACACTTGGGAGCACACTCCCTCCTCTCCCCAGGAACTAGCATTCTTTGGAATATGTTGATAAACAACTTGCAAAGCAGTAATAATGGTGGATATCTGTCAGGTGCTTACTATGCCCTGAAGTAATGCCAGTACTTTTCACCTTTTAATTCCTATGTCCTCTCAGGAATATGCCCATTTTTCAGATTAGGAACTTGATTTCCTAGCGAGTAGCTGGTGAACATCATGCCCTGCTTTGTGCTTGCATGAGAAAGCACACGCTTTCACACATGCTACCTTGCTGACTCCTTCTACAAATGCTTGAACTACAGGTCTCATACTTTCCAAACTCTCAAAGTGGTGGATCCTCATGCTCATGGCTATGCTGGTACTGAGACCATTCAAGCCAATATTATGGAATATGTGACTTCTCGATATGTAGCTTACAGTAAAAAGCTCAACGTTGTGACCGAGACAAATGGATAATTCCCATTTTTAGCTTTCATAGCACCTGTGGCTTTCTGGTAGCTAGGTAGCTCTGAGCTCCTTTTTTGCTTAATCCTCTCATGCTGACACATCTGACTTCAGGACCTTTAAGACACTCTGCAATTGCTTCAAAGTGGTTTTGTTTCTTATTTTCATCCTGTCCCAAAACCTGAATTTCACCATCTGTTTCTATAGGTGCATTGGTCCCTGGGGTACTTGTTGGGAAGCATTAGCCCAGAGAACCAGCTCAGCCATCTTTGTTCAGTGTGACGGGAAGGAGGCCCAGGAACCTTTGATTTAAAAAGCCCCTCAGTGGTACTGATGTGACTGGTCCACAGAACACATACCCTTTCTTGGTTTTCACTTAACCTCTAAGTGTGGGGACATCCTACTGAGTTACCACTTGCCAAATGGGGCCCTGGAGAAATATCAGTCAAGGTTGAGACAAAAACAGATTTCCATTCAGAGGATTAAACTGAAGAGATGTTAACAGAGGGAAGACTTATAGCGTGTGGTTAGGGTGACAAGAGCCAAGGAGGGACGTTGAGCCCAGCCAGTGTGGCTCAGTGGTTGAACATCCACCTCTGAATCAGGAGGTCATGGTTCAATTCCGGTCAGGGCACATGTCTAAGTTGCAGGTTCAACCCCCCAGTGAGGGGCATGCAGGAGGTAGCCAATCAATGATTCTCTCTCATTATTGATGTTTCTCTCTCTCCCTCTTTTTCTCTCTGAAATCAATAAAAAAAAATTTTTTTAAAAGATTGGAGATTGAGGCATTCAGGATCTAGAAATATCAGGAACATGAGGAGGAAATGTGCTACCTGGTGAAGCCTGGAGCCCTGAGGAACTGTCTGGTGGAGGGGCACAGCCACAGCCAGGACCGTGGTGCTGAAGCTGAGAGGGAGCAGGAAAGAAACACCCCAACTTCTCTCTTTCCCCCATCTGGTCTCCGGCTGGTATCTCCCCATTGCTGAACTAAGCAAAGGCTAGAGTGTGAGGGAGCTCCGAGATATAACTTCAGGGGTCACACAGCAAGGTAAAGAGACCAGGTAATGGACCCGGGGGTAGAAGAGGAAGAGAGAACACCAAATAGTGAATAACCAGGGAACATTAATTTGAAATATTCCTGGAACAGTAGTTGAAATGAGCATTAATGGAAAGCCTACCATATACCCCACTTATGTCCACTACATTTGGGATTCAAACCTGCTAGAGATCCACTCAGCTCCTACCCTTCAGAGAGACCATGGACAAGAAAGGGGAGCCTGACATGAATAAGTTCAGTGGCGTATAGCAGGGTGACTGCATCTCAGGAGTTAAGTTGATATCAATGATCCAAACTAACAGCTTTCAGGAAGCAATCTTCTGTTCTCCAGAGCAGGGGTCAGCAGAGACAGAGAGCAAACCCATCAGACTTATGGGCCAGACAGTCTGTGTCACAGTTATACAACTCTGCCAAGACCATGTTAAAGCAGTCACAGCCAATGTGTTAATGAATGGACATGGCTGAGTTACAAATAAAACTTTATTTATAAAAAACAGGCCAACCTCTTGCTTAACATAAACCTTCTAAGACAATGATCAGTAAACTCATTAGTCAACAGAGCCAAATATCAACAGTACAAAATTGAAATTTCTTTTGAGAGCCAAATTTTTTAAACTTAAACTTCTTCTAACACCACTTCTTCAAAATAGACATGCCCAGGCCATGGTATTTTGTGGGAGAGCCACACTTAAGGGGCCAAAGAGCCGCATGTGGCTTGAGAGCCACCGTTTGCCGACCACGGTTCTAAGAGAAACATCTAAGAGACGCCCAGCACTGGGGATCGGTAGCACTGGTTAACTCGTGGTGTGAAACCACAGAATTATCCCTGGAATTAATGTATTAGTCACCAGTGATGTGTTTATTATGTCTTTTATGAGAAAAGGGAAGTTGGTTTGTATATAAGAGTTTGGGGAAAGGAAGACTTTTGCAGTGGAAATGATTTTCAGCAGATGATAGGTATTTCGGGAAAAGTGAATAAACTCAGTTCTTCTTCTTCCTGTCTTACATCGGCTTACTCACTATTAACATTGGACAACACCAAGTAAAACAAAGCGTATCCATATCATCAGGCTTCACTGAAGCTCTTCGACAATGCCCTGTGAGAACACATTAGAAGGTGCCAGAGTTTTTATGTGACTGCACTGCAGTGAGATTGAAGAGTGGTTTCAGTTTCCAGTAGAACTTATAAATATCTCCTTCCTTCAGATGGTATACTAATTTTCGTATTGTGCACCCCAGGGAAAAAAGAAGAAAGGGAAAAAACCCAGTCTGAACAACTGGTGTCCTCCTGGCGTTGTGACAGAGACCAGGGCAGTTTGTGGAAATGGCATTAGGTGAACTTGTTGCCAGATGGTGTAGGGGGATCAGACAGAACCCAGAGGAGAGGGCTCAGACCAAGTTTTATAGTTGAAATTTGTCGTGTTTTTTGTTGTTTTGTTTTTTTACTGTGAATTGATTTTTTTTATCCTTGACCAGAAACCAAAGGTGGCGAGCGAGTATCTATCTCTCCTAAAGTAACGACAGAGGGTCATTTGCTGCCTTTTGGCCTTTGTTGGGGTGTTGGTTATCAGCACAGTGAAATAACAGCCATTATGGTGCCTTTTCCCCTGTTTTGTTCTCTTCTCCCAGTGGTGTTTCTGAACCTTTTCTCTTAAGGTTGTAAGAGTCTAGGACTGAAAGGCACTATAGGGACTGTGCCAAGTGCCCAGAACACTCATTCCTACCAGCCGTCTATTCAGGCCCAGCTTGTCTAACCCACTGGTCTTCAAGTTTCTTTTCTGATGGACTCCTAAAGCTATCTATCCTATATGATGGCCATTAGCTGCATGTGGCTATTAAGTCCTTTGATATGTGGCTTGTCTAAATGAAGATATACTATAATGTGAAATGTGTACCAGATTTTGAAAACTTAATATAATGTAAAATATCTCACTGGTAATTCTTTATGTTACTCATTTGTTGAAATAATACTTTGGGTATATTGGGTTAGATAAAATAACTTTAAAAGAAGAATGTACCCTATTTTATGGTAGCCCTGCAGAGCATTTCAGCTATATGTAAAGGGATCGGCATCATTAGCCTTTATTGCTCTGGCTTTTCTGAGCAACTTAACACAGGCCAGAGAACTCTATTTGTATGGCCAACCTTCTTCTCTAACAGTAATACATAGAAGAAGGGAAATATCACAAGCCTGTGGATTAAGGTGACTTGTTATATCAATGAAGGCTTCTCCTAAAGCAATATTTTGACTAGCTCTAGTGGTTGTAATAAAACTGGGGTGGGGGATGGGTAGAGAAGGAAATTGGCCATGTTGAAAGCAGGCTTCTTTCTCCACCAGATGAACTGAGGAGTGAGTAACATAGATGATGAGGATCTGTCCCATTCCCAGGTTAGTCTTCTTGGACTCTCTGGGTAGGGATTCTCTGGTTTGAAGACCAGGACTTTCAGAGGAGCCACTGGTAAAAAATATAGGCCTTTACCATCTTTTCCTTAGTAAGCTGCTCCAGAAGCCCTGTGATGCTATGGAAGAAGACAGTGCAATTTACATAACTTTGTCACCTTAGGTTGTGAGCTGTCAGAGGTCAATGCAATTGTTTGGAGCTAGCTCAGCACTCTGAGGGTGTTTCACAAATTCTCAGATTATTTAAAAAAAAAAAAGAGCCCATCTAATGTGGCTCAGTGGTTGAGTGTGGACCTAGGAACCAAGAGGTCACAGTTTGATTCCCAGTCAAATCACATGCCGGTTGTGGGCTCAATCCACAGATGCAGGAGGCAGCCAATCAATGATTCTCTTTCATTCTTCCAAGATGTAGGAGGGCTAACAAGAAATTAGGACACTGATTCTGTGCCCTCTGGGAGTTGATATTCTCATTGCTGGTTAAAGAGCTACGTCGTTTCCTCCCAAGAAATAACTAAGCATGTATTGACACAGGAAATATAACCCCTGCCAGATGTCCCTCTCTTTTTTATTTTATAAAATACACATACCACAGCATTTACCACTTTAATAATTTTTGGCGTACAATTTAATGGCATTAGATACATTCACAATGTTGTGTAACCATCACCATGATCCATTTCCCGAACATTTTCATCATCTCAAACAGAAACTCTATACTCATTAACAATAACTTCTCGTTCCTTGTCCCTACCTCCCTGCCTACCCCTCACCCCAGCCCTTGGCCACCTCCATTCTTCTCTCTGTAAGAATTTGCCTATTCTAGATGCTGCATCTAAATAAAATACGATATTCGTCCTCTGATATCTGGCTTATTTCTCTTAGCATAATGTTTTCACGGTTTATGCATGTTGTAGCACGTCTCAGAACGTCATTCTTTTTTTTCACAGCGGAATCATATTTCATTGTTATGTATATTCCACAACTTGTTTATCTGTTTATCTAGTGATGGACACATGAGTTGTTTCCACTTTGGGGCTCTTGTGAATAATTCTGCTGTCAGCATTGAGGTGCAAGTATCTGTGTGAGTCCTTGTTTTTAATTCTTCAACTGGAGGTGAAATTATTTGGTTTAATAGTAATTCTATGAATAACTTTTTAAGAAACTTACAAACTGTTTCCCACCATAATTACACCATTCTCTAAGCTCACCAGCAATACACCAAAGTTCCAATTTTTCGCATACTCACCAACACTTGGGGCTTTATGTTTTTTAAATAATAGCTATCTTAGTGGGTATGAAATAGTATATCATTGTGGTTTTAGACTAATGATATTGAACATCTTTCCATGTGTCATTTGTATAACTTCTTTGTATAAATATTTCAAATCTTTTTCTATTTTAACATTAGATTGTCTTTTGTTGCTATAAGAGTTCTATATGTAGTCTAGATATTAATCCCTTATCAGATATATGATTTACAAATATTTATTCTTATTGTGTGGGTTGTTTTTCACTTTTCTGATAGTGTCCATTGATGCACAAATGTTTTTAATTTTGATAAAATTCACTTGATCTATTTTTTATTCATGTTGCCTGCATTTTTGGTGTCATGCTTTAAAAAAAAAGTTTGACATCAAGTTCATGAACTTTTTCCCCTATGTTTTGTAGTTTAGCTCTTAAATTTGAGTCTTTGACCCATTTTGAATTACTTTTATATATGCTGTGAGATTTGAATTACTTTTATATATGCTGTGAGATAAGGGTCCAACTTCTTTTTTTTCACCTATGGATATCTAGTTTCCCCCACACCATTTGTTGAAGACTCTCCTTTCCCCCACTGAATGCACTTGGCATCCTTGTCAAAAATCAAATGATTACATGTTTGAAAGTTTATTTCTGGACTCTATTCCAATCCATCACATTTTATCCTTATGTAGCTATGCAGTGAGTTTTGAAATAGAAGGTGTGAGCCTTCCAACTTTGCTCTTTTTTAAAAAAAGACTGTTTTGAATATTTGAATTCCCTTGAAATTCAGTATAAATTGGCAGATGTTGCCACATTTTAAAACACTGCACAGTTAGAATGCAGGCAAACAAAGGAGAAAATAAGAATCACAGATAATTTCAAACCCTGGAGGCACCCACTGCTACAACTTTTAAATATTAAAGAAGACAACATGAGATATCCCTTCACATCCCCAGGATGGCTCTCAAGAGGACCAATAATAGTAAGTGTTGGAGAGGCTGTGAAGAGAGCAGAAGCCTTGTATTCTGAGGGAAAGAATGTGAGAAGGCACGGCCATTTTGGAAAACATTTAGCTCTCCGTCCAGAGTGTGAGCATAGAATTAGCATATGATTCAGCAGTGTCTTTCCTAGGAATATACACAAGGGAAATGAAAACATAAAACCATACACATGTTTACACAAATGTTGTTTTCTTGATATCAGTATTATTCATAACAACCAAAACATAGAAACATCCCAAATGTTTTTTCCCCTGATGGAATGGTTAAAATAAAATGTGGTATATCCATACAATGAAATATTATTCAGCAACAACAACAACAAATACAATACCAATAGTCTCTACAATGTATATTGGCCTTGAAAACATGCTCAATGAAAGAAGCCATTAACAAAGAACCACACATTGTATTATTCCATTTCTATTAAATGTTCAGATTAGCAAATCCATAGAAACATAAATTAGATCTGTGGTTGCCAGGAGCTGGTGAGGGGCAAGAGGTGTGGGAGAAGGAGAGTTGGGGTTTTTTTTATAGGATAATGAAAATGTTCTAAATTTAATTGTAGTGACAGAGAACAACTCTGAATATACTAAGAGCCTGTACCCTTTAAATGGATGAATCATCTGGTATGTGAATTATGTCTCAGTAATGCTATTAAGCAAAAGACATGGATGGGGCAGAATATATTATTTCATACTTTCCCTTTTTTCCCCACTTAATATGACAGAAGCATCTTCACATGACCTGAAATGTTATTTGATGTTTTTAATGGCCACACAGTTTTAGTGTGTGTGTGTGTGTGTGTGTGTGTGTGTGTGTGTGTAAAATGTCTCCAAAATGGTAGGCATTAGTCAACCCACATTATTTGGTGTTAATTCTCCATGCATGTTTTTTTTTTCTTCCTGATATAAACCATGTTGGAAATTATAATATTGACTTAGCCTGATCAGTGTTGTGAAATAATATCTATGAGAGTAGTGATTAGTTATTTTGTTAAGGCACACGTTTGTATCTTATACACTGAGACTGATGGATGGAAGTTAATCATTTAGCGATTGATCTGCCCAGCTGCACACCTTAAATACCTTTATTCATGACTTTAGGGGTTCAGGAGGATCTCTCAAATGTAAAGGGTGGATGCAGCTGTCGCAGTCATGGGAGTGCAATGATGGCAGGCAAAAAGCACAACTTGAAAAATAAAAAACAGTGTGGATGTTCTAAGAGGAAAAGCGGCAGGAGTTATTATTATGATTAAGGCCAGTTGTGCTAATAAGGGTCAAGTTTGCTTCTCTTAGAGCAACTTTGAACTATGATAACAAGGGGACTGGGTTGGAGTAGCTCCTTATAAAACAAGAAAAGTTGAGTTTAATTAAGTTCAAATCCAATATAATAGTTTTACCTGGGTTACCAGTAAATAAATAAAGGTATAAGTTAATGTCTGAGAAAACTTCTGGCACAGTGTGAGATGGGGAGTTTTTGTCTAAACCTTGGCTTCCTGGTGTTCTTGTGGGCTCGTTTTATTTTCTTTTTCAGATACTGAAACTCATTTATGCTCAAGTGAATAGCTGACTCTAGCTATACAGCTACCCTTGTGAAGGGCGGGGGTGGAGGGGCATGTTAAGGTAGGTCAGGCCCCTTATAATCACATCTCAGATGTGGACCTGAGTTCACCCACATGTCAGCCCGGCCATGTGGTCTCCCCAGCAGAGAGACTTATTGTGTAATGCCTGTTTTGTGTGCCATTTAAGTTTGGCTTGAGATGAGCCATATGGAAATAAGATGCAAAGTTCTCAAGATGAAATCTAGAGTGGCTCCTGAAGTGTGGCGTGGAGCTCAGTGAGGTGGCGCTGGCTCGCTTCCCAGTGGGATCGTGTGTTACTCAGTGAGGGCAGCGCTGCTTTTACTTGAGCTGCGTTGTTTTCTTTTTTTGAGTGAGGAAGCACCAGTAAGGGCAAAACTGATATTAACATTAATACATATTTTTATATTTGTGCGTCCATCTGTTTGAAGTGGCTTGCTTTTGGAAACAGAACGGTTAAAACCCTGGGTCTTGCATTTGGAATATTCTTTGTTCTGTTTGCAACCATGCACTGATATATTTTCCCACATTTTCTTTTTTATAAGTTCTCCAGTGATGTTTTTGTTGCCCATCCTGGGAAGATCTGTCTTTACATTTATCAAAACAAATGGCAAGCTGGGGACCATTTAAAGTAGTTTTTTTTTTTTTAGTTAATAAAACCAATCTTCTTGTTCTGTTATGTTAAAAGTACATTATCTTTTTATTGCCAGTTCTGTACGGCTGGGTCTGTTTTCTGTCTTAGCCATCTCAGAGCTGCCCCCCTTGCTTACTGTGAAGAGAATTACAAAATCATTAAGGGTGGGGCGGCACCAGCTGACTTACAGTACAAACCATTTCTCAAAATAACCACAACAGTGCAATACTGATGTGTAATTTACGTCACAGTATGTTTTTATGAAATAGTTTGTGGCATTTTCATTTCTATTCCGGATGGAATCTTGTTCTCTCTCCCTTTTAATCAGGCATTTAATTTATTTTCATTATTAATATTTTCCACTCCTTGCCTTGGCGTGCCTCCAATTTAACAGCTCTGATGAGGGGAAAAAAAAAACAGACAAAAATAAAACCCCAAAACCCTGATCTTCCCTCACCTCAACTCCTCAACATCAGTTTAACTGCAAATGTATTTTTCCCTTTGATGTGTACTAACTTTGGGGACTAAGTGTACTGTCTTAAGAGAGATTTAGAAATGTGGTGGGGCACATTACACATTTACAGAGTTGTAATCGGGAATTGATAAAGTTGACACACAACTTTGGAATTTTCAAACACTTTCAAACCATTCAAGCTACTTAGTCACATGCATTTTCCTTTTATAAATGTCTTTCTGTATAATGTCCTGTAATTAGAACAGGAAATCATTGAGTAACTGTAAGATGAATAAGAGCACTTAGACTGAAAGGAAAATTACCTTCCGAGAAATTATATTCTTTTTTCTTTCTTTCTTTCTTTTTTTTTTTTACTTCATGTTACAATGTTGATAATGATAGTAACAGCTGTAGCTACTCTTATCTGTAGAATTTTCATACTTTGGTTTTCTGGAATAAAGAAAAATTATTTTCAGTAATAATAAAAAATGAATGGATGGAAAATAGGAAATGCCTAATTATGACAAATATTCAGTGTCACAACAGAGCAGCAATTAAATGGAAACTTCATTACCATTGTCAATAGCAGTAAGAATTGGACTAGTGCCAGGGATATAAAGTTGATGCTTTGCCTTTGGTTGCTAGGAGCACAGTGAAAAGTATAAAGCTTTGAGAAAGGAATGTCTAATGTAATAAAGTAACAGAATGAAGCATAAATCATTGCAAGAGCCTCTCATATTGATATTATTTTACTTAAATTGACTCAAAACCAGACATCAAGTTTCATAACATGAACAAATTCATATTTGCTTGGAAATGCTGGGGGGCGGGAGCAGACTGGGAGAGGTCAATGGGGGGAGGGAGAAGAAGACATATGTACAGCTTTCAACACTAAAAAAATTTTTTAAAGGAATACTGTATATTGTCTTTGAAGGTTGAGGGACATTGTGACTCAAAAGTAGCCTTCATACATATTTGGAATCTTTTAAGTGAAAATCTTTAAATGCTTGTTTCTATTGGCATTCAAATGCATTTGCCCTAATACGATTAAGAGAACTAAAGGGCAAAATACTTGGCAGATTTTTCAGTTGAGGTAATTAGGTGCAGGAAGGAACATGCATACTTTTTCCACCAGGCTCTATAAAATCCTGGTGTGAAGGGTTTTTTTTTTTTTGAAATATTTTTTTTACAGCTTACTGATGTTAGAAGTAGATTACAGTGGTTTTCAGTGAGCATAATGGTGTGATGTTTCTGAAGCAAGCCTTGCCTCCTCCTCCCAGTATGAAAAAGAAAGTTACATTTCTAAATTGTTGTGGAGGAGATAAAAGCACATTTCTCCTCTGGAATTTATGTTTTCAGCCTTCTGTGCGTTTGGCCACCATTATCTTTTTTTAAAAAAAAAAGAAAAGAAAATAGCATTATGGATATTTGAAAGTCAATGCTCCATTAATTCATTGTGTTTGCTATTTCATGCATCTCTCTTTGTACAAAGACAACTTGAGCAACATGCTATTCAGAATGAATGCCTGCTCTTACCCTCTCCCCCCACCCCTACCCCACCCCCAGCCAACTCTGAGCATTAAAGCAATGGTATACAGTTACTGTTGAAAAGCTTGGGTGGAGCCTTGCATTATAATTACAGTTTCTCTGCTGAATTATGTTTTGGACTTTGAAAATATATAAATAAGTGAAAATTGACATTGAGAGAGGTTAACAAAATGTGTAATTATGATATAAGCACAGGATTAGAGCAATTTTGGTTGAGCATTACAAGCCGTGTACTTTAGGTATTAACTTTTAATAGGCAAAGTTCTTTTCACTGGAGTTGAAATGAGGTTTAGTAATTTTGGTTCTCTTATTCCCATTGAATATTTCATTTAAAAATAGGCATATTCACTTTTTTTTCCTCATGGAGGGGGAGAATGAGATGACATTTTAATAGGATATCATAATTATTGTTTTAAATTTCAGTCTTTGGTACCAGCAATTTATTGCTGATCATTTTCTGTTGACAGAAATCAGGTAGTGTATATATAACCCAACGAGCAACAACTGACTAGTGTGTTAGAGAAGATTTCTTGGGATAACACTTTTGATTTCTTTCCTATGTGGGCGTGGTTCAAAGAAAATCTTTGTTCCGAGAATACTTTGTTTGTGTTTTGCTAAACAAATGTGCAGTTTATACATTCTTTATTCATTCTTAACTTTATCTGCTAGACCCATGATGAATTGGGAAAGGGAAAATGTCCCACACAGCATTTATAGGCAGCTCTGTTTCATGGGCAACTTTACATAGAAGTGTTTGTTTATGTGTATCTGAAACGCATAAGGAGAAAAGAAGTAGCTGCAGAATTTCAATAAGAATTCTTGAAAGGGTTGTTTGGCTTTGTTTCTTATTGTACTCAGGCAAAATAAAATATGACAGCTGTTGGACAATTTAATATTTCTGTAGCTGTAGGAGGAAGTTAATTTAATGCAAAGGGTTATGAAGGAGTTATAGGATCATAGAGTTTTAAATCAAGGAAGCTCTCCCAAACTCATAATTTTATATTCTGGTGTATATTCCTTTCACATAAAGGTGACCACACTGTGTCTTGAGGAGGGAAAAAGTGTTCCTCCAGTTAGATAAATATGTCTGCTTGGACTCCAAGAGAGAGACTCGGGGTGTCTTCACTCAGTGAAACTTTGACCTAGATGGATTGTTGGTTCCTCTAGGTCTCACCTTTACCCTGGAACTTCTCTTCACTCTCCCCAAGAATGATTTGTTCACCTTCACAGGAGTCCTGAGGGTCTCCTGAGCTTTCTGTGGTTTTTGTAAATATTGAAGGCAACTCCTCTGGGGAAATCTAATTGTAAGGTTGGAAATTTGCCTCTGTCTAAACAATGCCAAAATCCTGGTCTAAATGGGTGGTTCTGTTCGTAAGCAACAACATTATCATAATTTATGTTTTGGCATCACTCAGGGTTGCCACTGTAGACCAGGTCCCAACTGTGCCTCTGGCCTCTTAGTGTGGAAAGAGGTTAATGAGGAGCAGGGGTTCTAGGCTTGCACAATGAGAGTTGGCTTTCTTTCTTGTCACGTGGGTAGAAAATGGAAAGTTGATATGCATGAAAGGTGTGTCAGTAACATTAAATCGTTACAATGGGAATTGCAGTGTTCCAAAATAATAACAAGCTAACTTCAACAGAGTAGAATTCTGGCTTCTAACCGGCTGCATTCTACAGTTCTCCGTGAAACAGAAGGCTCATATTTTACATGATCAGAAGCCCACATTCTCATCCCTAATATTGTGAATAAATTAAACCTCTATTATTATTATTATTATTATTATTATTATTATTATTATTATTAGTGCTCATCACACTTAGAGTTAAAAGATTGGGTTATAGTCTCACCTCCATCACTTTCTAATTCTTGGAGATCCTAGACTAGTCCCTGGGGTGTCTGAATCTCAGTTTTCCCAACTCTAAAGTGGGGTATATTAATAGGTAGCAGTGCTACTAATAGATTTGTATGAGGAACACAGAGATAGGTTACAAGAAACACATTAGTACATTGTAGTGATTTATTAGTAGTACCAGAAATCACAATAGTATTTGTTCTGCTTCATAAACAGGAAAGCTGTCCCTCAGCCCTTCATATTTTTGGCTGAGAGCTTTTTTTCATTTGCTGTCTTCTGTGATACCTGCAACAATCCTGGGAAAGTGGTAAAGAGAAGGGAATTTGGTTCTGGATTCTGTTCCAGATACAGTGGTGGTTTGAATAAAAGCATATACCTGAAAACTGAATTTATATAATTTATATATATTTGAGAGAGAGAGAGAGAGAGAGAGAGAGAGAGAGAGAGAGAGAGAGAGGTGTCAAAATGCGAACTTAATAAATTACTGTAAGTCTATGCAAAAAACTAAACTCAGAATTAGACTTTCCTGGGCTCCAACCTTAAAGATTCTGAGTCAGTGGTTTCTGATGGGCCCCTGGAACCTGCCTATGTGGAGCCACCTTGTGTGGATCCCATGTGGGCAGCCCCAGGAGCACTCAGAGACACTACTGGCTCTAGGATGAATGGTCTCATTGGATGTGTTTTAATGACTTAGGATCAGAGGGAACTTGCTGGTTTTGTTCCCACCAAAAGAGAAAGATTCATGGCATGGTTGCTGTGTTTAGGAAACATGTGAAGAAAGAGGGATAGAGGTTTCAAACCAGGATGAGGTGGAAAGGAAAGGAAAGGGAGAAGGGAGATGGGAGAAGGGAAGGGTAAAAAAAGAGCCATTTCAACGTACAGAAGATAGCTAGGAAGCTAATTTCATCCAGAGAATTGGAAAGGTGTTAGAGATAGCATCCTCATGAAAAGTGGTCAGAACAAACCAAAAGAAGAATGAAGGGATTGGAAGGGAGAGAAGTGGTCCCAAGAGTCCAGGTGACAACATTTGCTACAGCACTAACTCTAAAGTATCCAGTCTTTCTCCCTCACTCAATCTGAAAGGCTCAATTTCTCTACTTCAAGAACTCTTAGAGAAACCAGTGCAGCTTTCGCACCATCGCAGAAAGCCAAAGTGCAACCAAGATAGAATTTTTAGAATCAACAAGTATTTGCACAGTGTTTCCTGTGTACAGGAGATGGTACTAGGTGCTGAGCATGCTGAAATAGTTCCTGGGGCTTCATAGTTATACCCCCCTCTCAGAATGCATAATCTTGGGCAGATCTTGATCATCGTGGACAAATAGAGTGTAATATTACAAATTGACACATTGGAGTCTATCTACAAATAGTACTTAGATACCCTGATATTCTGATAATATTTGCTGAATATTCCCACTTAATATTTTTTTTAGTGGTTTAACTCTATAGAAAGCAGAGATGTCTTGGTCTGTTGTAAAAATCTCAAATTGGTATGTCTTGGGACATATATCAACATCTCAAACTTCTTTTCACGGGAGGACATACCTTCGATGTACACATGTTTCCTTTTCATTAACCGTGCCAGCTGACAAAGTGGCTACCCACAAACCAGGCAGGAGTCTAAGAAATGTAAACTGTTAATAGATGTCATCTTGAGAGCAGCTAAACATCTCTGTTCTCAAAGAAGCCTCCAGCCTGAGGAATGAAGTGAACATAATTAGAAATCCATCTGGGTATCGGCCTCCTATCGGAACAGGTCACACACGCACCTTCCATTGGTGCTGGTTATGTTCCATCATTATGTTCTGTCCTCGCTCATTCGTCTCCCACTGGTTACCAGATGGCCACGATGATGTTGGGATCTTTAACAACTGTCTTGTGCAATTCCTTGCAGCATGGTAAGGGCTTGAAATAGTATTTTCCCCTTTGGATAAACAAGTGACATGTCTGGGAATTGCTCACAAACGCCCTGATGGTGTGGTTAAAGAGAGATGGCAAAGTGGGTCATGGGGCCTAAATTCAGCGGGCCATTGTGCAGGTGGCAGGCTACCAAAACGGGGGTGGGAGGGGAGTGTTTGCCATTTCTTGAGCCTAATATGAAGGAAGGACTCATCCATGCAGAGTCTAGTTTTTATAAATAAGCACTTGGTACAGTGAGTGTAAGTAAGCATTAAGAGGAGGGTAAGAGGGAGCTTCTTTAACATTGCTGAGACTTTCTCCTGAGTTAACTTGGTTCTTTCACAAGGTTGCTTTGGGGAGTCCTCTCAGTGTGGTTCCCTGAGCTGTGCCAAGTTACCAGATGGGTTTGAGGAACATTAGAAGATAGGGGGTATGAGATGAGGGGAGGGCAGGGAAGGTAGATGTATTAATCAAGTTGGGATAGATCGTGCTGCAAAAACCGATAAACCCCAAGGCGCAGTCTCACTCAAAATAAAATACAAAAAGTTTATTTTCTGCTTATTTAGGATCAAGCAGGGACTCTGCTCCATCTTATTCTCACTCTAAGACCCAGACTGGTAGAGTTACCACTATCTGAAACCTCCTTACATATGTTCAGAGCAAGAGGAGGAGAGAGTGATCAAACACTGGCTCATAAAAGAGCCACTCACTTCTGTCTATTTCATTGGCCAAACCAAGTCATGTAACCACTTCACTCCAGCGAACACTAACCAAAGAACTTGTATTCATATATACATGATCCACGGACACAGACAAACAATAGTGTGGTGAAGGCCTGGAGGTGGGGCGGGGTGGGGTGAGAAGGGGTCAATGGCAAGGGAGGAAGAGAAATATCTGTAGTACTTTCAACAATAAAGATACGTTTTTAAAAAGATAGAAAGAAGGAGGAAGAACCAGAAATATTTGTTAAAGAGCACTAACCACCAAGCAGACGATGATGCTCTTTGGACATCTTTTGGGGGCCAGATAACTTTTCTGAGCCCCCAAGCCCTGAAAGATTATATAATAAAAATAAAAAGAGCCATACCAGGTTGTGGAAATAAGCATAAAGAAGCTCAACAAAATTCGGATTTTTCCTATAAGGATGAGTTGAATGCTTAAAATATATATACCCAATTCTTTCAAAACAGTTTTATTTGGTTCTGCTGCTTGCTGGTGACCCAAATATTGCTTAAACCATCTATAGGGCCATCCCTCTGTTTATTGTCTCCACCTTTTCTTTTCTCTACGGGTAGCCTGAGGCTTTGGGGGGATCTGGACTGAGGAGGTGGGGCTGGGAGGATGCATTAGCCACTCTGTAATGAAGATGAACTGGTGTAAGAATCTTTATGAAGACTCTATTTTTACTACAAAGAAACAGAAGAGACTGTTGAAATTATGCCATGGCCATGACAGTTGGAGGGAAGAGGGTAATGGAAGTGTTTTCTTGTTTGTCTAGGAGAGGATGAGGAAGAAACGAACGTGATCGTGCTCAGCTACCCCCAGTACTGCCGGTACCGCTCGATGCTGAAACGCATCCAAGACAAGCCGTCTTCTATTCTAACAGACCAGTTCGCATTAGCCCTAGGAGGCATCGCGGTGGTCAGCAAGAACCCCCAGATCCTATACTGTCGGGACACCTTTGACCACCCTACTCTCATAGAAAATGAGAGTATATGTGATGAATTTGGTGAGTATTTTTCTTTCTCTTTTTTTCTACATGAAACTTGTGTGTGCGTATCTACTTGATTTCAGTTCTTGTGAAGAGCAGTGATGGGGAACAGGGCTTATTTTCACAAGCCTAATGTGCCACCCCACCCCTCCCATCCCCCAAATTATTGCAGCATAAGGCATCACTGCCTTCCTTGGCAGCCTCTGTTTACTAGGGTAAAAGATTATTATTTAGAATTTGTTGTTCAATATAGAGTTTGAAGTTGCTTGGTCGACCTTGAAATTGGACTTTAGGACAGGGAGCTTTCATGTTAGTTTTTTTTTTTTAAAGGCTGTGGCATTCAGATACTTTTTTTTAATTTAAGTGATACTTTTCAATGTTATAAGGAACTGTGAAAATGCGCCAATTGTAACCATTTTCTTACTAGAAGGTGAATAGATAGATAGATAGATAGATAGATAGATAGATAGATAGATAACAGATCCTCATACCCCTAGATTTCTTTTCATATATATTTATGTATATTTACATATATATTCATCTTTGGTGGGCACGGTATATGAAGAAATAGGTCTATATCCATATATCTTTATATACTGTGCCCATCAAAGATGGATATATGCACACATATCTTTATCTGCACCTCTGCCCAGCTGCTCGGTCTTTTATCTCTGTGGATAGAAGGGAAGGAGGAAAAGATGTATCATCTGCTTGAAAGACCTTGCATGACTAGAGGCAAGCCAAGATCTCATCTCTCACATCTTTCTCATCTGTTTGTTGAAGAGATTGGATCAGATCAGTGCCTCTCAGTGGGCAGGGATATTAGAATACTCTGGGGGCACTTTATCAAAATACACATGTTCCCTGGGAATTGCTATACTTAGTGAGACATGAACAACCCCCAATCTCTCCGTCTTGCCAACATTGAATGACAATGGTGACCACCCATGCTGAATCCCTCATGGGTACCTAAGTAGCAAAGAAGTTGAGACTCTGGCCTATAGAACACACGGAGTCCCTTAAGCTGGAACATTCCTTGATTCTATTGGCTACATTTTCTCAAGGATCCCTAGTTTGCAGATTATTCAGATTCAGATTATTCTGCTTCACCATTACAGGCCTTGGCATGGTTTTGGAAATCCACTCCTGCCTCTCCAATCTGATTATTCATGATTTCAGCAGCCCCAAGGAGGTGTATAGCAGAGGAAGGGTGTGGATGAGGGGATGGGATATGATGATCCAAGAAGGAAGGGAAGAAAGAGAGGAACGGGACCTAAGTTCATTGGACATGACATTTTTTTACAGACTGTTTTGTTGGATGCCTTTCACATCTCTGGTTTGTCAAATGGCTATCAATCTGTAAGACAGCCATAGTGTTTACACAGATTACATTTTCCTTCTTCCAAGAAGGATTTATTGTAATTTAAAATTTTTTCTTGATTGATTTGAGAGAAATATTGATTTGTTGTTCCACTCATTTATGCACTCATTGATTGATTCTTGCATGTGCCCTGATCTGAGATCAAATTCATAAGCTTGGTTATGGTGATGATGCTCTACCCAGCTGAGCTACCCAGCCAGAGCTATTGTTATATTTTTAATATTCATAAAACCTATTTATTCAGCTGGATAAATGTATTCAATACATTTTTTTAAATACCTTCTCTTTTCACATCAGCATTTACAAATCTTCTCTCTTCAATACTTCCATTTTGAGTTTTTCTTCTTCCATGCCCTCCATCCTGCTTGGCCTTCAAGAGGTCTATAAATTCCTGACACAAAATAAAACTCAAAAAATGCTTTCCCTCCCTTAAGAGTACTCAAAATTAGAGTTTCACCATGTAATATAATGAAAAAAATGTTTAAACATTTTGAGCTAATTTAGGAATTATTAGTCATTGAGTTTCAAAGCTTTTGCATCTAGAACTGGTAATAGAAAGAAATTACGGTTTAACAGTGATCACAATAGTTAAGTTACTAATTTGGTTTTAAATGTTCTCACAGACACACACATCTGACTTGAATGTTTTCCTGAACTTTCCACTGGTATAGCACATTTTAATGCTCTTTTTCTTCTCCAGCCTTTTAAAGTGGAAGCTTTCTTTTGGAATTAAGGTGCCTCTAAACAGCTTCTAGATGGGTAGTTTAATCATTAGAATATTAGTTGTTTTTTAGTTACATTTGTACTTCAAATAGTTTGTACTTAGAGTTTTGCATTTTAGTAAGTGAACCCCAAAAGCTTATTTTTGTCCTGATTTGAACACCTTCACCAACATACCTCCCCCACCTTCCATGTTTCCTCACACCCTAAATTTCCAGAGAACATACATTTAAACCTCCAACTGGTTGTATTAGAAATCAACATGAGTTAAAGGGTTTGTTAAAACGTGGGGTTGGGTTTCTCCAACCAAGTAACAGTTGGTGGAAGAACATAAATTTAATTAGTGACTAGCATTAAACAAATGTTCCTAATATTAAACACTGCCAGATGACTGAAACACTTCTGTCAGATTACCACGAGTGCCAGGGGGCCCACAGATGAATTTCCACACAGTATATATTCTGTACCACATGCTCGGTGACTTCAGTAATTGGTCAGATGTAATTTAGGTAACAGTATGCCTCGGCTGTAAAAATCAAATTTTATTAGCCATATCACCAGGTGGATGAATGGTGGAGCTGATGGCAAAGGGTTTATAGCATTTAGCAGCTACACCTTTGACACATGAAATTCATAAATTGTCATAAAATACCTCTGAGGCCCTGCTCAAAAGGACAGTGTCTACTTTCCTATGATTAAATAATGTTTATTTTATTAACTAATATATTTCTTGCTTTCTTCTATTAAATGGGATTATGGAGTAGAGCTGGGAGGGGTGTTCAAAAGGTAAATAAAGCACAGTCCCTGCTAGTTTTGTGGATTTAAAATCTAATTGGGGAAGACAGGAGTAACGCACCTGAAAGTTAACTAATGTTACAAGAAAGTCGGTGATTAAGTATTTGGTGAGTGTTGCAGAAAGCAAGTGCAGTAGGAATTTCATAGGGCGTTGGGGGTGGGAGAGGTGAAGTGACTGGAGATCGTGATCATGGAGAGAGGGAAGCCTCATGGAAAAGGCAGGACTGGATCTCATTTTAGGGGGTGAAGCAAAGAGGTTGTTAGAAACCTTTTAGAAATCTCTAGATCGTTTAAAATTCATATCCTTCCCTGGCCCATGTGGCTCAACTGGTTGAGGGTCATCCAGGCACCAAAAGATTGCCAGTTTGATTCCCCTTCAGGGCACATGCTCAAGTTTCCGCTCTGACCTCTGGTGCAGGGAAGCAGCCAATCAAGGTTTCTCTCTCACCTCAGTGTTTCTCTCTTTCTCCTTCTTCTTCTGAAATCAATAAAAATTAATTACTTGCTTATCTACTTACTTAATAAAATAAAATAAAATTCATGTCCTGGCTCTCTATGTGAGGAATGGCTGCCTTCGCCCTGGTCAATTGTTAGCCTCTCTTAGGTTTCTTTGCCCTTCGTTATCAATCTCAGTGGGTTTTAAATGGCCAGATGCCCTCTCTACCAGGGAGACATGAACTTGAGTCTGTGGACCAGGGCTGGGATGAACCTAAGCAGTGGCCTTGGAACTAGACCTGAATGTCCCTTCTTGGGCTGGGACGCCCCACATTTTCTCTATATGCTCTACGGCTTTCTGCATTCCTGGGGTTCATCTCTGAAAATGGGTTTCGCTGTGTATGTGACAACCTTCCCAGCCACACACCCCTCTCTGTCCTTTCAATGTTGTCCACTGAATAAACAAGTTTAATTGATCAATAAAAGTAAGGCACTGAAATCTATCATGAATTCCTATAAATAAATTCTCCGTGGAATTTTATGAAGCTGTTTAATGAAAAGTTTGATTAGAAACTATTAAAGAAAAATAATGTAGATGGAATTTCATCATTTGGTCTCACATTACAGCAGTGTCGTTTTGATTTTTATTTACATTGAGATATTCCGAACAGAGTAAATATATCCTGGTTTTAATTAACTATCCTTCTTACTTGGAAAAGGTTATTTTAGGCTTGAAGGGTTTTGATAGCATACCATCTGCTTTCTTCACTGTTTTATTCAAGTCCTTCCCTTGCTTACAGCACTATGCAGTGTCTAAACCTATGACATAAGCATAAATTGAATCATATTAATGGTAGGTGATTGAAAGGCTTCAGCCTCCACATCCTGCCCGCATTCTTCCGTCTTGTCAATCACACTGCTCTTAAAGGCAGTGTGCTCTTTTCTCAGCATAAGGAAATTGACTATATTTAAAATTAAAGCAACTGGACTCCCTATTAAAGCACTATGAAAACTGGTTGTATTGCTCATGCAATTAGGAAATGAGATTATAATAACATTTGTGGAAAGTGACATTTTAAATGAAAATTTTTCTCATAAAAATCTTTACCCTATGTGTAATTCCTGCCCCACTGCCCTGTTAGAATCACCTAACATGAGGCTTTCTCTCACAGCCCTCCCCACTTTTGCTTTTACCTCTTTTATATAATTCATTTCCTCTTTTGTAAAACACATATTGCCACTTATATTGTGTTATTGTCTTTGCTGTAGGGAAAACACATGCATGCAAACAATGAAATGTCCACCAGTTTGTAATGCACAATGTTTACATTAATGTCACACAGATTGATTTTGTATGTGCAAAGTGTTGACAGCTAACGCCAAACAAAGGCACATGCAGTACAGTAGGTATATGGATAACTTGAAGGTACTGGCTTCCATCAAAGAGATGAAGGTGGAGCCAACATGCATAAACTCAGTTGGCCAGTGCGTCATCCCACTCACCAAACGTTCTTGGATTCAAGTCTCAGTTAGGGTACATTCCTAGGTTATGGGTTCTGGGCAGGTGCTGTGGCAACCAATTGAAATTTCTCTCTCAAGTTGATTTTCTCTCTCTCTTTCGCTCTCACTCTCCCTTCTCCCTCTCTCTAAAAAAATTAATGAACATGTCCTCCAGTGAGAATAATAATAATAATAATAATAATAAAGTGGGTGGGACTGAATGGATTAAGATATGTTTCCTTAAAAAATAATAAAATATATACTTTATTTCATTCTGAGTTTTCCATTGCAAAGAGGTAAATACTAGTATATGTTGGGCTTCTAAAGTTCTTTGAAGTTGGTATATATGTGTGTGTCTGTGTCTTATTTCTTGATTAAGAAATGAGATTGAGTTGAAGAAAGCATATGGTAATTTATCTGAAAAGTATACCATGATATAGAACGCCATCTCATTGGTCCACGTGTAGAACATCATGAGCTCTCACCTTCCAGGAAAGGTTGGCTATGTCAATATTAAAACATATATTCTGTTAGTGGGTAGAGGGGATAGCATGGTGGAGTGAAATAGTACTAGGCTTTTAAAAATAGTCCAGGTTTAATTAAGGCTCAACTGTCTGATTTTCTATTCCTCTAAGTGAGTGATATAGGCCCCTCACTTATCCCTCTTAAAATCGAGTAGTAACAGCCCACTCACCAGGCTCAAAATAAGTTTGTATTCACTTGATTTAAAAAAAAAAAGTCCTCTTGATAAATGAAGATTCTCTAATGTTTTTATAGAGTATTAGACTTTGGACAATTTAGAATCATCTAAATCGATTTGCTCTTTGAACGATAAAGAAATTATTTCCCTAAGGTTTCGAGAACTTGAATGGAAAAGAAAGTTTTCTACTTTTTATAATGTTTGAAAGAAGTTTTTCTGACTCTGCCCTGAATTTTCCCTTTCCGAGGTGAAATAATGACATTATGGACAAAAGAAGTAAAAGCAAAGGGAAGGAAGGAAACGGGAGAGGGACAAAACCTCGATTTACAAAAGAAAGTGCAGGACTCATAAAATGAGTTTGAAGCATAAAAGATGAGCTGGACTCTGCCTCTTCCCCTCTAAACATCACATGTTTTGCTGGAAATGAAGGGAAAGGCAGTTGTTTTGTTAAGGATCATGAGAATTTGTAAGTGAGTAAACATTTTTTTCCTTGCCAAAGTAGGTTTCATGGTCACAGTGGATTTCGATGCTTAAATGGCTTTGTTCCTGGCCCCTGTCCACATTCAGACTTTTGCTGCCTGCCTGTGGTGCCCACCGATCTCCCAAATGATAACAAGTCAGACATTTCCCTTTAATTGAAGCCAAGTGGGAAAGGAGTTGTGCTCCTTGTAGATGGCTGTTTATGCAGAAAACTTAACCTGCAGAGATCTCACTTCGGAGGACAGCTTTGTCCTGGAAATTTTCTAGAGGTTCTGTTTATCATTAGAGAGTAATTTAACCAAGACCATTCTTGGTACCCTCTCTTTTTTACATGTGCTGCCAAAGTAGGGACAGAGAGAATGTTAAGTTCATCATACAACACAGTAAACCAAACTCAAATAAATCTGCTGGTAGAGGTGTACTGGACGTGCTCTGTAGGATGTGTAATGATTAACATATGGCCTTGGCTTCTAGGACAGTAAGGCACAAAGTGGCTGGAGAGCAGACGTCCTTGGGCAGAAGTGTAGGAAGCTAGGGCACCATCTCACAGGGGTTAATGAATGGAATGTTTATGTTTCTACTATAAATTAATTTACAGGGTCATGATATATGGAAAGTGTAGAATTAGTGGATTCCTCTTCTATTTTTAGAACTTGAAAGAATACTTTAAAATAACTCTGAACTCCTTTCGTAGCTGAGTGGACTCAATGGGTTATTAAAAACTATTTGGACTCATGAGTACAATAAACTCTTGTTCACCCCAGAAGAAAGGATCTGTGTCTATATTGGCTAATATTTCACCTAGCATTTTCATCTAGAAAAGCAAGAAAGTTATATCCCATTACATTATCAAGATCAACATATTCCTCTTGAGGGTGAAACAGATATTTTATCAATTAAAAAACACACGCTCTAGGAAAGAGCCAGACCATTGGGAAAAAAAAATCACAAGCAGAATGATGTTTAGGGGTATGGATAAGGTTCAGGATAAGTATGTATTCACTTGATTTTTAAAATCCTCTTGATAAATGAGGATTCTCTTTACACCCCTTCATTCTATCCTGTCAGGGGAGCTGGACTGATTCAAGTTCAATTCAGTAGGTGAACTGTAGGTTAGGCTGCCTGGGGATGCGTAGAGCCCAGCACATTGCCTAACACTGTGCCCTTAATGCATTCATGCATTTCACCAATATCCATTGCATACCTACTACGTGCCAAGTACTCCTCTGGTCCTTGTGCACATAGTTGTGAATGAGAGGGAAGAATTTCCCACTCTTCAGATATTTACACTGTGGCATGTGGACAGGGGAATGGCACAATTCAGGATAGCCACAGACCATGCCTTCAAGATATAGACCATACCTAGCAAGATTGTTGTGAAGAGTGAGTTATGATTTAAAGCACTGAGACAGTACAGGGAAAGTGCTCCTTCAGTACTCATTTTTATCCAGTTCTTCTTGGGCCTCTTACACCTCTCAACGCAACCATAACCACCCATTGAGTTTATAGTGGTTCTTTAAAAAACACCCATAAAATTGTTTCACACCTATACTGCTGGGAATAGCGAGGCATCGTTTGCTACTGAAAATCATTCAACATTGTTCATTCTAGAAATACTTGTTTGTTTGTCCTTCTGCATGGAATGCGTTTCTCCAGATATCATGGTCTGGCTCCTTTTCATCATTCCGGCCTGAGCTCAGATATCTCCTCTCTAAGGAAGTCTCCTCTGACCTTCCCCTTTCCACAAGTCCAGCTCTTTTCCATCGTGCAATGTGGAATTATGTTCCTATAACTCATCAGTATCTGAAATTAACTCCTCTACTTGTTTCTTTTTGTGTATACTAGAGGACCAGTGCATGAAATTAGGGCGTGGCTAGAGTCCCTAGACTTGGCCAATAATCAAGGCAATTCCAGGCTTTCCTTCCCCAGCTGCTGGCTGCCAGCTGGGGTCTTCCTACATTCCATGCCACCCCCTAGTGTTCAGTGCATATCATAGCAAGTGATTGAAATCCTGGTCTTCAGGTAGAACTCCCTGGGAGAGATTTTGAATACTAGCCTTTTATATATATACTAGAGGCCTGGTGCATAAAATTCATGCATGGGGGTAGGGGTTGTCCTTCAGCCCAGCCTGCTCCCTCTCCAATCTGGGACCCCTTGAGGGATGTCCGATCACGGGGCTAAATGGGCAGTCGGACATCCCTCTCACAATCCAGGACTGCTAGCTCCCAATTGCTCACCTGCCTGCCTTCCTGTTTGCCCCTAACCGTTTCTGCCAGCCTGATCACTCCCTAACCACTTCCCTGCCAGCCTAATTGATGCCTAACTGCTCCCCTGCCAGCCTATTTTCCCCTAACTGTCCTCCCCTGCAGGCCTGGTCACCCCTAACTGCCCTTCCCTGCAGGCCCAGTCACCCCCAACTTCCCTCCTATGCAGGCCTGGTCCCTCCCAACTGCCCTTCCCTGCTGGCCATCTTGTGGTGGCCATCTTGTGTCCACATGAGGGCAGGATCTTTTGACCACATGGGGACAGTCATATTGTGTGTTGGAGTGATGGTCAATCTGCATATTACTCATTATTAGATAGGATAGAGGCCTGGTGCACAGGTGGGAACCAGCTGGTTTGCCCTGAAGAATGTCCTGGATCAGGGTGTGTGTTTTCTTGAGGTGTTGGGTGGCCTGGCTGAGGAGGGCCTGTGGTGGTTTGCAGGCTGGCCACACCCTCCAGCTACCCAAGCAGAGGCCCTGGTATCTTGGATTTATTTATCTTCTACAATTGGAACTTTGTAGCCTGGAGCAGAGCCAAGTCTTCTGCTTGCACAGCCATTGAAACTTTGTTGCCTTAAGCAGAGGCCTCTGCCAGCCAGGGTTTGTGGACAGCTTGGCTTCCTCCATTGCCAGGGGCAACCCAAGCCTCCCTCCTGCTCTCTCTGTGGCCGTAGCCATCTTGGTTGGGGTAATTTGCATACTCGCTCTGATTGGTTAGTGGGTGTAGCTGGTGGCTTGGCTGGTGGGTGTGAGGGAGGTATGGTCGATTTGTGTGTTACTCTTTATTAGATAGGACTGGAGGCCTGGTGCATGAAATGTATGCACTTGGGGGGGGGGGGGACGGGCTCCCTCAGCCCAGCCTGCACCCTCTTACAGTCCTGGAGCCCTCTTGCAGTCTGTTGCATTTGCCCAGCTGTGAGCCTGGTTTCTGGCTGAATGGCACTCCCCCTGTGGGAGTGTACTGACCACCAGGGGGCAGCTCTTACATTGAGCTTCTGCCCCCTGGTGGTCAATTCACATCATAGCAACCAGTCGTTCTGCCATTTGGTCAATTTGCATATTAACCTTTTATTATATAGGATAGATACTCTGTGACCCCATCCATACTATAATGTAAGAGCTGAGAATTTTTCTGTCTTGTTTACAACCATGTGCCCAGGGACCAGAACAATACTTGGCACAAAGTAAATGTGTAATAAATATTAGTTAAATGAATGAATGGATACCTGCATGCTGTGCGTCAATATCATTGATCCCCCCCCACACTTTACAGATAAAGACATTTAAGCATGGCAACTTTACACAACTATCAAGTGGAAAACCAGGATATGAACATGGAGAGTCTGGCTCAGCATCCATGCTTATAAACCATTACATTAGATTGCCTCTTAGGGTAGAGCCAGCTCAGAAAGATCTTTCAGGCTTCCTGAGATCAGGCTGACTGGAAACAGATGCACAATAGAGTTAGCAGGATTTAGAGAGATTGGTGTGTGTTAGAGTGTTTAGGAAAGGAGTGATCATGAAGATTCAAAATCCAAAAAAACCATTGGATTGGCATGCTGGCCAGTGTTGTTCAATGGTTACAGCACCAACCCTTGCACCAAGGGATGGTGGGCTCGATTCCCAGTCAAGGGCATGTTCCTGGGTTGCAGGTTTAAGCCCTGGCCCTGGTGTGGTCGCGTACAGGAGGCAACCAATCAATGTGCCTTTCTCACATTGATGTTTCTCTCTCCCACTCTCTAAAAATCAATGGAAAAAATATCCTTGGGTGAGGACTAACAATAAATACAATCACACATACATACATACACACATACATATGTAAATGCAACTGGATTAGGACCAAGAAACTTTGAGGTCAGCCACCAGCCTCTCTTGTCTATATTGTACCAGTCTCCCTGCTTTAGACCTTGCTATCCTTTAGTCTCTTTTCAACATACCAGCCAGACTGATTCCTTCCTTGCTCAAATTTCCCAATGGCTTTCCATCTCATCAGAGAAGTCTACATGAACATAGAGCTCTTTAGAAGCTGGAACTATTTAGAAGTTGAAAGAGACAGCTAGTAAACTGCCCTGTGTTCTCAGGGGCTCTTTCTAAGACATGGGGTTTCGATGCTGACAGGATTTTCATTATCTACCTCTCTATAATTTTCTGCTTAGAACGCATTGGCTTTCGCAACTTGGCATCCTCCTATAATGAAAAAATTATAGGTTTAATTTCAAAAATTGAAATGTATGCAAGCTTTCCTGGTCCTGTCACTTCTTTATTCCTGTAGCACATAAATCATTTCCCTTTTCAAAATTAAATTTTGCTTGCCATGATTTGGTAATGGGTTTTCAAAGGAGGCAGAGTAGCCAAGCTCCTGGCACCAGGGCCGGCTGCATTGCCTGCTCAGGAAATCTTCTCACTGCTGGCTGGCCTGGACCTTGATGCCATCATCTGGGCTTTATGTTCCCTTTGGAAATTGCCTAGAAATTCTCTCCCTACGAATCTCTTCTGTGAATGGCCTTTCTGGCTCTCCAGTCTTCATTTTGGAAGACTAAAGAACAGATGGGACTTGGGCAGTAAAAGACTGATGTATGCAAATATTTCTTGGGTGCTCATTCATTCATTCATTCATTGAGCACTGGGTCTGTTTATAGCAGAATTGCAGGTATGGTTGGGATATCGATCTCTGTTCTCAAGATAACTTAAAAATCAATTTGGCTGAGATAAGACATAGAGCAATGGCATGCTACAATTATTATCTGGGATGCCCTTAACAATTCTGCTTTTTAAAAAAATATATTTTTTTTAATTAATTTTTTTACATAGAAAAAGGGAGAGAGATAGAGAGAAACAACGATCAGCTGCCTCCTGCACACTCCCTCTGGGGATATGCTCACAACCAAGGTACATGCCTTTGACCAGAATCAAACCTGGGACTCTTGAGTCCGCAGACTGATGCTCTATCCACTGAGCCAAACTGATTTGGGCAACAATTCTGCTTTTTATCATGAGCGACCTTGTGGTGACACAACTACACCATAGTCACAGACCTAGTCTGTTGCTGAAGTGGGAGTTAGGGCCTTCACAGCCCAGGCTGCTGACCCCAATGGAAAGAAGGAAGCATGGAGCTAGGTGTCAGGAGTTCCTCTGATGTTCACAGGAGATGATATCTGCCAAGCTTTGTGAATGGGAAAGCTTTGCTATAGAAGCAACATTGAAAAGCCTCCACCTGAGGGCTAACTGAAGAGGTTAAAAGGTGTGTGAAAGAGGGTCCAGATGTCAGCGGGGGCCTCTCAGAGGAAGTGCATCTACAACTGGGTATTGAGGGATTGAAAAAGAAGGAAGTTATTTCAGGTGAGGAGGTGGAACATAATCTGGACTTCGAAGCTCACGGAAAGAGATTGTTTCCTCTGCCATCTTTAGCTTTCAGCATAGAGGAGAAACAGCCTTCACAAGCAAACTTTTTTTTTTCTTCCTAAGAGATGTTACCTTCCCTTGAGAGAGCAGGTGCTCCTGGGTCCTTCTCTCACAGGCTCCACTGTGGTTAGGACCCAGGGGAAGCCTCTCCCAGGAAACCGCAACTTGTCGATGATTAAATTGGAAATGGTTCCCTGGGTATATAAGGAACAAAAGGAAAGATGCTCCTACTTTATAGTAGGGGGAAAGGAGTGAGCTGCTGCCCTGGCCGGTTTGGCTCAGTAGACAGAACGTCAGCCTGTGGACTGGAGGATCCCAGGCTCGATTCCAGTCACCGGCACATGCCTGAGTTACAGGCTTGGTCCAATGTGCAGGAGGCAGCCAATCAATTATTCTCTCTCATCACTGATGTTTTTATCTCTCTCTTCTTCTCCTTTCCACTCTAAAATCAATAAAAATATATATTTTTTTAAATGGAGATGTCTTGCTTGTTTTTTGGGCTGTGTAAAGGGCTGATTCTAGGCAAAAGAGTTGGTTCAGAATAGTCATCTTTAACATTCTGCTCCAAGTTCCTCCCGTGTTTTCTGTACTTTTCCAAAGTTGGTTTTTCCTTCTGCTTGGTATTTAAGTCAACAGATTCTATGGCATTTCTCTTTACTATATTCTAAGCTCCTAGAGGGGTAAGAATCATGCCATACTCATCTCTATATTAACATATGTTTGTTGAAATAATATAAAAACCCTGCTATATTCTAGAGAGCCTCGAATCTCCATTATCTTATCTCCTTTCCTACAGATATTTCTTGACCTCCATCATTAAGCTTTAGTTAATTGGCAGTTGATTTAATTTTCAAGGGAAAATGTCTAGCTCAAAGGAACTTTTTTTTTCTCAACAGTTATTCACCTTTCCAAAGCAGAGGAATGTTCTAAATAAACTGGTCAGTTGAAGATTATTCATTTGTTATGATGCTGTGCAGAACTGGAGGCTACACAACCTAGAAGGGTGTCCTTTCTGGGGAAGTTGAGGAGCATCCTTAAGATGGGGAAAACGATGCCGAAACCAGTTTGGCTCAGTGGATAGAGTGTTGGCCTGTGAATCGAAAGGTCCCAGGTTCGACTCAGGTCAAGGGCATGTACCTTGGTTGTGGACACACCCCAGCCCTTTACACAGCCCAGATGCAGCTGATAGATGTTTCTCTTTCATCAATGTTTCTAACTCTTTATCCCTTCCCCTTCCTCTCTGTAAAAAATCAATAATAATTTTTTTAAAAAGATGGGGAAAATGGTAAATGGAAGTAAACATATCCACCTTTCCAGCCTTTAACCCACAGATACTAAAATTCATTGTGGAAATCAATTAGCATACAACACATTGGCAGGCTCTAATTAAATATGGGTTCCATGGACCAGGAACATATTATAGATCACAATACAGGCTGGAATCATGGCAGGGACTGCTGGGAAAGGAAAAGCTCAACCAGTATAGTGTTTGTTATTAGGTTGGTGGGTGGCACTTTCAAGCCAGAGAGATACGTTATGGATCATTGACTTGCCCCGTGTTATTTGCAGATGATGATGAGACTTCTGTTTCTCAGGGGAGTTCCATGGAGGATCCTGGATGAGACATGTTCACAACATGCAGTGTTTAGCAGGTCACACTTTCTTCCATCCCCAGCACATGTTCTACTAGTTAGTCCTAGTTGGTTCTTTTGAAGTTTGTCTTTTCCACAACACATAGGGCAGGTCCCGTGTTATAGAGAATGCATTCTGTGTTGTAGTTCTTGAAAGAAAGGAAATTGAACTGTGTCAGCTGTATCGGGATGATATTGTGGAGCCCCATTAAATCATCTTTCTGGGAGGTGGGCTCAGAGATGGGGAGAGCATGGCCCCACTCCCAACACTGGTAACTGCTCATCCTACCCTCAGGCCTGCCATTCAGTCTTCACGAGAGAGGAAAGTCCTTCACATGGAAGAGCACCCCTCATACTTTTCATAGGGCCTCCCTCGACTTTTCAGTGTCTTGCCTATGAACAGCTCTATAACCAGGAGGACAGGAAGTATTGATCCCATTGGGCAGCTAAAGAACTGGTCAGGAGAATCAGTGGCCACACATTAGTGCGGCAGAAGTGAGACCAGAATGGGACTTGGCCATCAGCTTCTCAATCTGTGCTCTTAATGCGATCCCCCTGAATGTGGCCCAGCACAATTGTATGCAGCAAACACCGATTAACTAGAACCTTCAGTAAACCAGGTGCTTCGTTCTTTCATTCCATTTATACAGTATTTCAAAGATGAAAACAAAGTAAGTGGTAAAAACAGTTTAGTGTTTTCCAAAATATTTTTCTCATTATGAAATTATTTCCATTATGGAAAGCAGACATAGAATAATAACAATAAGAACTATTGTCACTCTTCTTTGAGCATGTGTGATATGTCAGGCCTTATGTTAAATCATCATCATTATTGTAGCTGTGAAGAATGTTATGAGCAAAAATTAACATATCAAGGAAATATTGAAAATTCTGCATGTATTTTTTCATGATTTATAGACTATGTAAAGCCTTGGATTAAAAAACCCTGGTATACTTTCTTACTCACCCCTGAAAATGCCTCTAAAAGGAAGCTCATATTAGCCATCACTGCATAGGGGAAGAAACAGAGACTAAGAAAGGTTACATCAGCCCGAAGTCACACAGCTAGCAAGTGGTTGGGCTGGATTCCAGTTCAGGTTTGTCTGGCTTCAAAGCTGGTATGCTTATCTAGTCTCTGATACTGCCTCCCAGGGAAATATTGATAATATCATCATGTCCATCTATTTCTACAGTCTTTGTCCACAGCATTTGTATTTACTTAAAAACGTTTTCTATATGCAGTTGTATTTTAAAATTTTAGTTTTTATAAAATAAGCATTTCCCTCTATTATCATAAACATGTTTATAAACACCATTTTAGTAGTTGCATAATAGTGCCTAAAATGGGTTTATTGGGGGCCACTTAATCCCTTTCTATTAGAAGTTTATGTTTTTCCTCCAGGGTTTTGCTTTTTGTTGTTGTCGCTTTAATGTATAATGTATAACTAACACTGCAATGAACATCTTTATATATAAAAGCGTCAGCATTCTGATGGCTTCTTTAGGACAAATTCCAGGAATCCCTTATTGCCAAAATTCTTTTCCTTCTAAGCGATAGCAGAGTTATCAGATGATCGGAGCCTGCTCCGGGCAGAGTTCACAATCAGCCCTATCTGCTGAACTTTTTACAGCGATGGCGAAGGACAGTGGGAATCATTGTTCAGAATGAAGAAACGGAGTTTTGCATGTTCCTAAAGCTCAACAGGAACAACTTCTTCAGTGAATACTGGGCTCAGGTGAGAAGGTGAGCCCAGGCAAAGATTTTCACATCAGTGCCAATCTCCTGAAGAATTTACTAAACTTTTTACTTTTAGTCTCAGACCTCCTGAATGCAAATGGGCAATATTTACCAATATTTTAATCACACTTCAAATTGAGACTCAGTGCTGTAGGAAATGCCTGAAGTTGGAGTCAGTGACAGTGGTAATGGAGAATGGCAGTGGGAAAAAATGATTATTACCTCCAGTTCATCCTTTCTTTCTTAAGAAAATATGTAATTTTTAAGCCTCATCTGAGGATTTTTTTTAATTGTTTTTTAAAGAGAGAGAGAAACTTCAATTGGTTGCCTCCCCTATGTGCCCCGTAGGGATCATACTTACAACCTTTGGTGCACAGGACAACACTCAACCAACTGAGCCACCCGGCCAGGGCTCCTCCTTCCTTAATTACTCTGTCCAGGTGCGTGATGGAGAAACCACTGAGCAGCAACTGGTGGCGATGTGAGTGTTAGAGTGTGGGGAGAAGTAGCCGCAGAAGGGGGGGTATGTTGCCGGGGCAGTTAGGTTTGGGAGCAAGGCCTTACTTTCAGTAAAAGCACAGAGCCATGACTTTGTAGGGATGCATTCTGTGCTCTTAATTACCGAGAAATTACGTAAAAGCACAATGCACTAGAGAGGGCACTTGACTGGGAGTCAGGAGACCTGGGTTAAAAACTGGACCCTCATACCAAATACGGCTGCTTGGTTAACCCCTGTTTACATGTCTTATATGTTGGACTAGATCTTTGAGTTTTTCTGGATCTCAGCCCCCCTTTGAGAACCTGATGAAAGGTATAAATCTTCTCATGAAAATCTGCATGCAAAAATCATCATCATCATCATCATCATGGCTGTGAAGAATGTGATAAGCAAAAATCAATATATCAAGCAAATATTAAAAATTCTGCATGTATTTTTTCATGATTTATAAACTATGTAAAACCTTAGATTAAGAACCCCTGGACTGGAAAGTCTTTAAGATCCCTTTCTATTCTCACATACTTGTATTTGTAATGATTCTATGTCAACTTTACATTTTGTTAACTAAGGTAGCTCATTTCCAGAGGATTCTGGTTAATTAAAAAATAGTGCCTGGTCAGTGTGGCTCCATGGTTAAGCATCAACCTATGAACCAGGAGGTCATGGTTTAATACCAGGTCAGAGCACATGCCCAGGTTGTGGACTCGAACCCAACTGTGGGGCTTGCAGGAGACAGCCAATCAATGATTCTCATCATTAATGTTTCTCTCTCTCTCTCCCTATCCCTTCCTCTTTGAAATCAATAAAAATATACATATTTTTTTAAAAGTAATGCTAACAGTAGCTCATGCCTTTTATTGAGAGTGGACTATATGTCAAGCACTTTGTTAGGTGCCTAAGTGCAGTTAGTGTCCCTTAATGATACCCATGTGATGAATCGTGCGTATTTAATCTGATTAATCCTATCAGTGAAAGGCTTAGTGAAGCCAACCTTAACAGTGATGGAGCCCTTGCTCCACACATTATCTCCTTAAACTCTTACAACCATACCTGGAGGTGGGTTTGGTTATCTGTTGGGCAAACATATAAAGCAGTGTTTCCACGGGGGAGCTGGCCATGGGCTTCGCATTCTCTTGCGTCTCTGCTTCCCCGGAACAGTGTCCAGTTAGTGGGTCATGTGAGTTTAAACATGCCCAATCCCCTCAGCCTTATCTGCCACGAATTGCGCACCTGCTGTCGGTGAGTTGGTAGGCTGGGAACACTGTCGAGTGGGACAAGGTTGTGCCCTCAGTGAGTACAGCATCAGGCCTGGTGTTCCATCAGGGTGCACGGCAGGGTCTGTTCCCCTATGCTGATTGCAATCCAGTTTCCATAGGACAAACGATGGCTGGTGGGCCACATCTGGCCCGTCACCTTTTTATAGAGTTCGGCTGGAGCACTGCCACGGCACTCATGTGCTTGTGTCTTATCTTTGCCTGATTGTGTGCTGCGAGGGCAGCGGTAACTGTGCTCCACAAAACTGAAAATATTTATGCTCTGACTCTTTGCAGAAAAATTCACTGACCCCTGCTACAGACCACACAGCTGCGTAGTGTGTCTCATTATATCTAAGACAACATTGTAGCGCACATCATTTTTATTTGCATCGCTATGAAATAAAACGCATTATAATTGTAAGATGCCGTCAATGGAGAGACCGCCGATTCTGAAGACATGTGAAAAGAATTGTGTGTCTTATCATCAAAATTCGGCACTTTTCAAAGATGTTTTAGAGACATTTTAAAAAATGATTGTCTTAAAGACTATTTTCCCCTGTCCATAAATCAACCAGTCTGTTGACTACCCATGAAACCTATAACAACAGGCTATGTGATGAGACCTCTTGAATTAGAAAAATGCTGGCTTTTTTTGGCATCTGTCTTCCCAAAGACTGTTACTATTAATGAGTGGAAAATATTTTGGCATTGTTCTCTGAGACTATTTTCAACTCCTGTTAGTATAAATATTTAGGGTGCTTCAGTAAAGTGGCTTGTGTGGTGGTAAAATTGTTAGTTCTTTTATCTTAGGACTGGAATATTTAAACAATATGCTTGTTCTTAAAAATGTGTTATGAGGCTTTGCAGTAGTTTGAAATGGGAAGCTTCTGAGATGCTGCTCATGGTCAGATTTTTAACAGTCTGAAAAATATGCTAATTACACACAAGGCTCTGAGCAAAGAAAGTGAACTCAATATTACAATTCTCCCCCAAAGCCAAAACAAGACACTACTTGGGGCCTCATTTGTGGTCACAGATTGGCCATTATGTGTACACACGTTTGTATATTCACATAAACTGCCCAGATAGCATCCATACTTGAAAATGTTAAGTCATGGCATTATGATTCATTTTTTTCCTTCAAAAATAGAAATTTAGGAATTCTGAGTCAGGCCACTTATGTATGTAGCTAATTCAGCTGCAGGGTAAATTATTAATGACCCCCAGATGTTGTTTATAGTGATTAGGTATTTTCAGTTGTGAAATCATGTTTTCTTTTTTTGTACACAAGTAGGGTATTTCTTAATATGCTGCACAGCATCTGAATAAAAGTTTGATGGCAGAACAGTTTGCACATCCCATGTAATTGTTTCTAAGTGAGCTCTTCATTCTTCACATTTTTAGCTCTAATTGCTTTTTTTCCCATATGTCTAAAAATAAATATTTGCAAGTTTTGTGTTCTGCTACTCATTTTAATACATAAAATATTTGTACACTGAGCAAAATTCACTGATAATGTTCACAATGAGTTATTTAGAGAAAGTGAGGTTTGTGTGGTAAGAGGAGATAAAATACGTTTTTATTAGTATAAATGCCAAAGAAAGCCTTTTATCATATTTTGAAAGAATATCTTTAAAAGATTATTTGACCTCTGGGACTGCTTAAACAGATTCATTTGGTAAAAGAAATCCAGACTCAGAAATACTCTGTTTTTGCTATATAATGGATATTTTAAATGATCTTTGGAAGGTAGCAATTAATTTTTGATTATCGGGAACAGGGGCCCACTCTGTGGATTATCCCAGCTCCTGACTTCCCTGGCAGGTCTCCTCAACCTTCATTTGTATTTATTCCAGCTCATTAGCACCCCCACCCGAAGGTTGGCAGAGAACAGGAGAGGAGGAAAAAATGAAATGACTTCTGCTACTTGTAATGGCCTTTGGAAAGAACGGATCATGAATGAAATAGAAACCAGTGGGAAAAATAAGCTATTGGATTTTCTGTGTTTTCTTTTATCCATGCCTTTCTTCATCGACACAGATAATCAATAGTTGGCTTAAAGACTTTTAAATGAACTCTACATTGGAAGGCTTTATCATTATAATAGCAATATCATTATTCTCTTTACACTCCCAAAGACTGGGTGAATTCCAGAGATGTAAATATTATCCATTGTCCATGTTGGCATATTCCTGAGCTTTTTACTTTTTCTTTGGTGAGGAGGGGGATGGGATGTTAATAAAAGAATCTTCCTCCAGTTTTTACACACAAACCCTTCCTCCCCGCCACACACACACACACCCCTCATATTAAAGATAACAATTATTTGTCTGTGTTCAGACAAATAAACATCTGCTTGGCCACCACCTATCTTGTGGTCATGTCTTATACAGATCTAGAAATACTTTGCATTAATGAAAATTGTCAGATTTGGTCTTCCTTATTGTGTTTGCTTCTTTTTAAATTTATTTTATTATTTTTAATTGATTTCAGAGAAAAAGGGAGAGAGAAAGATAGAAATATGGATGATGAGAGAGAATCATCAGTCAGCTGCCTCCTGCATGCCCCCTACTGGGGATCGAGCCCGAAACCCAGGCATGTGCCCTTGACCGGATCGAACCCAGGACTCTTACAGTCCACAGGCTGACACTCTATCCACTGGGCCAAACCGGCTAGGGCGTGTTTGCTTCTTAATGTGTTGTTATATTTACAATTCACACAGAACAATCTGTGACAAATGTTCCCTTTTATCAGAACAGCTGCCAGATTTATACCACATCCCAAGGTTCTATGAGACGTGACAATACAGTCATTCTTCAGCGTTTGTATTACTCAGCCATCTTTTTGATATGTGTTCTTTAAGGCATCCTGGCTACATGCATCTCCAATTTCAGCCCCTCTTTGGACCACCGTGCGGCCCAGAGCTTTGGAGCTTTGTCTTGGAAGCTCCTTCCATCAATCAGAATCCCAAATTTACATTGTTAGGTTCCCTGGAGGTGTTAGAGCCCTGGATTCAGCAATTATTGTGAATAAGAACCTTGCAGCCAGGGTGAGTGCCAACATTCCAAGTGCTAGCACAATGGAAAAGAGAAGTGGTTTATGTTAGAATATGGTCACATTCTTCTGATTAAACCCACTCGAAAAAGACAACATTGTAATATTTTCCAATGACTGTTTATCATGAATTACGTCAGCCTTCGTTTAAATTGCCATTATTTCTCCTTAATGCTTCGTGGTGCCTGCATAATTTACGGCACTGGCTGCCTCGGGACTATGAAATAATCTTTCACAACCAACATACAATAGTAAAGAACATGGCGTTTTTGTTGTTAATTATTATAGGACTCCTTTAACTTTTACAAAGTGACATAAAATATTGTTGAGGTATTTATGGCTCCAGCTACTTTTACATGGATCTATTTTGCTTCTGGCTAGTTCTTAACTAAAGCAATCATTTGTGGTTATTAGGCCGCCGGAGATATTATGTCAGAACTGGTTTAAGAGTATTATTATGTATCACATGTCATACACGACATGTCAGCACTTGAGGCTGTCTTTCAATAAAAACAAATGTAATTTTAGTTTCTGCTCTTTTAGGGATCGGCGATTTGTAAGCTAACCTGAGTTCACCAGAAGGTGTCCCAAACTGTTGGGGAGGGAGCCTGTCTCAGCCTTCCATCATACACTGTTAGTCTCTTTCCTGTGGATTTAAGACCTTTCCAAAACAAACTTTGGCAAAGGTTTAATTCAGAGTGAAGATTTGCTTCTGGGGAGCAACAGAATTAGCAAGGACTGGTTAATTGCCCGTGGCTGAGCTGGTTTTGATTTGCCCATTTTGTGGTTTTTCTTATAGGTTTTCTAAGCACTAGGTCGTAAGGCTCTCTGAAGGGAGGACAGCCCCAGCCCATAGAAGACCCTGCCTCACACATCCTGAGAGTCTCTACCCCAACATTCTGGAGCAGAGTCCCGGGCGAAGGGTGATAGAAACCAAAAGGATAGGAACACAGTTGAATTTCCACACAGTTACACTTCCAAGCAAACTTTAAATTAATATGTCACTCCCCTGGGTTCCAAATACTATGCATATTTTCCAGTCCTTGCTTATTTAAAGCAAGAAAGGAAGGGCGTGCCAGAAAGTTTTACAAAGAATGAAAACACATTAATGACTCATGTGAACAATTACTGATTTTCTTAACATATAATTTCTTAATTACTGTCAACCAAAACAATTTGCATGATAATATTTCCCCTCCCCATCCCCCACCCGTATTTCAGAGCCACAACATAGTGATCAAAGAGCCCGTTTGATCAATCGTAGGGAAGTTTAACTCCATAATTCTTAGTGGATTGATGGGACTGACACAGGATATTCTTTAGCAGAATCACCTCCAACACAATGGGCGAAATGAGCTTCCCAGTAAAACAAACAGCTTTGCAAAGAGCTCAGGGGCATTTTCTTTAGCTTGAATTCAAGGAGGAAATTGTGACTTTTATGAAACTTGCATAAATTTACATGTATCCTGTCAGAGTTTTAAAATTAGACAACATGCCTGAATGCCCTGGAAATGAGTCTGCCATCCAGATTTAGAGTGCTTTTAGCTTTTTTAATTAAAGACATTTCACAAGCCAACCCCAGAGAAGAAGAGAATTAAGCATTACATAAGAATGTAGCAAAGTTTGAGACTTAATGAGTGAATATTACCCATTTATAAAAAGGAGATAAAAGGTATGAAAGGAGCAGTTATTGGGAGTTTTCTGCATTTTTTTTTTATGTAAAAAAATGGAAGAAGTGAAAAGGCCAGGCTGCCATTTGCTGGAGCCCTCATTCTGGAACTGGTTCAAAGCTCTCAGAACTGACTGTGGGGCTGAGAGGCTTGTTAATGAGCACTCATGGCAGTGAACTGGGATCATGGGTTTGTCACATGAAAAAAAATTTATATATATATATATATATATATATATATATATATATACATACACACACACACACACACACACACACACACACATATATATATATATATATATATACACACATAATATATATAAAACAAGGGTTGTTGCTACCATGCGGTTGTGCGAAACCCAAAACAATTAAAATCATCCTAAAGACCACAGTTATGAGAACTCAATGCTGAAACCTACCAGGGCTCATTTTGCATTCTTTAATAACTGCTGGTAGTGAAATATCGTTATTGAAAATTGTTTTTAGCTACACATGTTATACCATTTTAAAAACTTAGACTAAATACTGTCAGCCTGTGTTTGCTTTCCTAGCGTGTTACTCATTTATTGAGAAATTCAGAATGTAAAACAGCTGGGAATAACTCGGTGTATGCAAAGTCATCTTCAAAATGTGTATATTTTAGAACTTCTTTTGTGTATTTATTTAGAAATATGGGAAAATTCTGTAAACATGTTCCGGGATATATGTAGCATTTGAATATGAAAGGGAGAATTGGCATAACTGAAAACCCAAATTCATTTTCTATAAATATTCCTCTTTTAGAGGAATGGGTTTCTGAAATTAGGAAGATTCAGATGATGGTTAGTGATATTTACAGGGAAGTGTCTCTCTTTGCCCTGCACTGAATGTGTGAACCGGCAATGTCCATTCTGGCCCTTTCTGGAGTGTGTTGTGATGTTTATGTCTAAATAAAGGAGTTAATTTATTTCAGCATTTCAAGGCCTAGGTTGGAGCTGTACAAACCCAATGGTGGAGATATAATAGAGTATGACCAGAAGGGCTGCACACTGCCGTGTTAATAGCTCCCTGGTTCAGTTCAACAATTAGTTCCTATATTTTATAGCTGGGCTTTTAAGAAACTGGTGTCATCAGCACAATCACAACAGTTGGAAGATGACACAACATAGAGAGGAGTCAGAGGAGGGAACTTATTAATGATTTATAATTTTCTCCATTGGGGAAAAAAAGGAGAAATAAGACCCAATAGCATATAGCTCTTCTTACTTCTTATAAATTTCACATTTTGTAACTATTTTAGAAGTTCTAACACCCCAGGGTCATTCCCTTGCCCCAGGTTCTCTAATCATCTTCTTTACTGAAATAGAATCGATTCCTTGTGATATGGCAGAGCTTAAAAAATTAACTTTCTTTTTTTTAAAATATATATTTTTATTGATTTTTTTACAGAGAGGAAGGGAGAGGGATAGAGAGTTAGAAACATCGATCAGCTGCCTCCTGCACACCCCCTACTGGGGATGTGCCCACAACCAAGGTACATGCCCTTAACCAGAATCGAACCTGGGACCTTTCAGTCTGCAAGCCAACACTCTATCCACTGAGCCAAACCGGTTTTTGGCAAAAATTAACTTTCTTAAGGTAATCCAGTGGGCTGCACTAGATGAACTCAAATATCCTCCAAACACCTCTTTCTTGAATGAAGTCCTCTAGACACAGCACATGGTTTTCCATCTAAGGGACATTCTTGCTTTATTTTAACCCACCAGGGGATGGGGTCCTTTGAAAACCTCACTGCTTTCCTTGTGTCTCATAGTTACCATGATCCCTCATTTGTGGCTTTGGCTCCAGACTTGATAGGATTTGGGGGCCATCATTAAAGAAATATTAATATCAACGTGTTTTCCACGGGCAAATATTTCCTGGTCTTGTAAAGAACTAAAATGAAAGAAAGGGGTTGGGAGCATACTTGCTGGCAAGGAAATTGACTTAAAACATAAACCAAATCTGAAGTGTGAACAATTCACAGAGATCTCCTATAACTGGAAGACAAGGTTAAATTTGTTCATTGACCAGGGCAGCAAAACCCATTGAGTCCACATCACTCACTTCCCATCTAGTTTCTTAAGAGTTTAGATGAGGTCTCTAGATCAAGAAAATACTGAAAACAAGCCAAGGAAATGTGCCTCTGAGTTTATCTTATTCCCCTTCCTGGACTTGCAACACACTTAGGCAAATCTTCCATCCCATCCCTAACACCTAGTAGGAGTGACACAACTAGATGGTAGTAGATGATTCAGAGATGAGTGTTTTGAGGATTTTAGCCCTTTGAGGTTGGCCAGCTCACACCCATACCTATGAACTCTTATCTGTTAAAGCAACACTGCTCTTTGGACATGCTTTGTTAGCAAATAGTTGAGTGTTTGAAAGTAACTTAATGCTTATTAGAATATTTATTAGTTCAGACTGCCCATGGGTATGCACCTTAAATTTCAGCTCAGGATCCTTCCCCACAATGCCTCCTTTGTCCACCATTCATTGTTAATTGACCAGCCCTGAAAGAAGTATTGCCGTCTTTGGTCTACTCACACCAACTGGACCAAGTGGTATATTGATACACAAAGGGGTAGGCCATTGCCAAATTATGAGGCATAATCTTATACCAGAAGAGTGAAATACCAATGATTTATGAGTTTAAGGTGGATTTGGAGGGAGAAGTGGTTAAAGATTTAGTCTACAACAAATCAGTAACAACAGATTCTGGTTCAGGACAGGAAAAAATGTGTGTGTGCAGAAGGGAGTAGGGGTGGTTGACAAAGAAGGATGATACAGCTGTGGCTCGAATAGAAAGACAGTGAGATGTGACAGTGATCAAGTGAAGGGAAGCCTTGCTTATAAAATTAATAATAATGGCCCTGGTTGATTGGGCATCATAACATGCCAGTTTGATTCCTGGTCAGGGCACATGCCAGGTTTCAGGCTCAATCCCTGGTCAGAGGCATGCAAGAGGCAGCTGATCAATGTTTCACTCTCACATTGATGTTTCTCTCTTTCTCTATCTCCCCCCTCCCTTCTTCTATATCTAAAAATCAATTTTAAAATATTAAAGAAAAATTAAATTAATAAGAACAGTACTTTTGGACAAAGTTAAAAGGGATATTTCTGATCTGTCAGTCAAGCCACAAATATTTATTGAGTGTCAGCTGTTCTGTTTTGAACTGTGCCTTAGGCATATTGGAAAACACAGCCTATTTTGGAGAGTAAGTAAATGTATTTGAACTGGTTAATAAAACAAATTGTGCACAGAAGAATAAAGAACTAGCTGTGTTATGAAAACTACATGGAACTGAGAAAAGATAATGATTATGGCCCAGGTGATCAGGGCAGCTTCCTGAAAGATCTTTAATTCAGAGGAGGATAGAGGCTTAGGTATATCCACACTGTTTGGCACACTGTGTTGACAACGTTGACCCTCATGAGACTTTCTGTCACACTTCTAAGAGAGGGCAGTCACAGAAGCTGGTATTTATAGCCCATTAGGATTGGTGGAGGTTTGGATGGATAGAAATAACTAGAGGCCTAGTGCAAGGAATTTGTGCAGGTAGGATTCCTAGGCCTGGCAGGGAATCAGGGCCAATCTGTGGGGTGACTGCCAGGGCAATCAGGGGACCTCTGCTGGTACCCACCTTAGCCAGCCTGGTGCCACTTGCTCTCTAGCCCCACTCCCTGCTGCCTGCTTGCTGGCTGGACCCGCCCCCTACTACTCCCAGTCATCTCCCTTTGCAGGGCAACCCGTGAGGTGATCACTGGGGGGTGTAGGGATGTGGGGGGCAGAGATGTGCTCCTGCTGGCACCCGTCTTGGCTGGCCTGGAGCCTGCAGGCTGGGGGCAGCTCCTGCATTGAGTGTCTTCCCCTGGTGGTCAGTGCAAGTCATAACTGACTGTTCCACTGTTCAGTCTGATTTGCATAGTAGGCTTTTATGGTATAGGATATGAGCCAATTTCTCTCTCATCATTGATGTGTCTCTCTCCCTTTCCCTCTCCCTTCCTCTCTGAAGTCAATAAAGACATATTTAATTTAATAATAATAATAATAATAATAATAATAATAATATGAGCTCATTACCACAGATGCAGAAACAGTATTATTGGGACTTCGGAGTTGAAGAATCTGCAGTAAACCAGAACTCGATTCAGCCACTACTGCTCTTCTTATGTTCTAGTAATGAGATGCTAAACTAGAGGCTTCTTGTGGCACTTAGAAATGAAACCATTGTTTTGCCATTGCTCTTGTTTATACATCTTTGGGTAATAGACAATAGGTATTTAGGAAATTTACCCTCAGATTTTTGTAATGCTTGGTCTGCTTTCTTGTTCATATTGTTATTGATTAAGTTAGTTAATTTTTTGAGTTTTCTCATATCATATACAATAATAGCAACACTTGTCTCTTATGGTTATCATAAGGATTAGTCAAGATAATATATGGGAAATCTTCACATTATAGAATAGCGGTCTTAAAATAATAACAATATTAGTTATGATCCAGGTCAAACAGAGATGGAGCTGGTGGTATACTCTCTCCTGCTTCACTCCCTTTGTGTCTTGGATAAAGATAAGAGATTTTAGATACTGACTTAGATGTCTTCTCCCTCTGCATAATTAGCTCTGTGTTCAAGCCTCAGTTTCCTTAGCATTAAAATAAGCATGATGCCCTGACTGCTGTGGCTCAGTTTGTTGGGTGTCGCCCTGTGCAAGGAAAGTTTGCTGTTTCAATTCCTAGCCAGGGCACATGCCTGGGTTGAGGACTCAGGCCCCAGAGGGGGCTGCCAATTGATGTTTCACTCTCACATCAATGTTTCTCTCTCCCTTTTCCTTCCTCTTTCTCTTAAAAAATTAATTTAAAAATCTTTTTATAAAAAATAAATGTTTAAAAAATAAATAAATAAAATTAGTACGATAATCCCTTTAGCACAGTGCATTATTGCCCATCCATCTGTTCTTTGTTTGATTCAGGTCATCATTCGTCAGTTCAACAAATATATTTAGGGAGAACTCATTATGTACCAGATATTTCATTAGACCCTGAGTCAGCCTTGGTGAATTAAACAAACGTAAATCTCATGTCCTCCTAAAATCTAAATAGAGTCTAAGGATGTAAATAGTAAGCAAGTAAATATATATTTATATATAGTTGCACACACACATACAATTGCAGGCCATGATAAGAGCTACTAGTATAAGCCCAAAAAGATGGCTGTCCAGATTCAGTGAAATAATGTGTGTGCAAATGCGTCATAGGCTATAAAATGTAAAACTTCAGAGCCTAAATTTTGACTAAGGCAACACCTGCTGTCTTTGTGGCAGCCAGTGGCAACTGCACATGCTCAGTGCCTGAGGCTTGATGGTGATGCCACCACTCCTTTTTCTCTGAGGCATATTTCAGAAAGGAGAGTAGAAAGGAACCTTTCTGTTGGGTTTATAATAGCAATTACAGGCTGATAAGGACAAACCATTCATCAAATGATCATACCTCCGGACTTTATCTCTTTGGGTCAAATGTTTCCTGATTGATATTGACTACCATATCTTAAGCAGCTTAGAGTAGATAAGAAGCTAGAAAAGAAATTCCTTTGAAGGAGATTTGATGAAATTATGTTTTCTGATTTTTTTTTTCCTTTAAGGAGAGAAATTAACTTCTCATTGTTCTTCTTAAAGTATACCAAATCACTGAATTGAGGAAAATCCAGTAAAGTTTCCATGGGTAGTTATTGACTGAGTTCCCACTATATGCAAATTATCATTGTTCTGAAATTGTTTTGAAAGAACTTTTAAAATATTGAGAATGGCTCTATACCAGATACTTAGGAATGGACAATTATTCCAAGAAGAGATAGCCCCTTGATTACCATACTAAATAAATGCCCATTTGGAAATAGGGCTTTAAGTAAGTATCTTGTAGGTTAACAATGATTCATTTTCATATAATATTATTTGTAGAAGCAAATGTTTTAAATGTGGGGAGGGCAGGTTTCTGACCATGGGCCTAATAATATCCAGCTTTTAATTGAAATGACCATAAACATTGTAATTAATCAACTATGTACTCAATTATAAAGTATATAATTACATTCTGAACAGCAAAAAGCTTCCTAAAGTGTATATAAATCACTTAAACGGGGCCATACTGTAACTGATCACATAAAATTATATTTAATGAGATGTGTCATCCATCACAATGTTTTCCACATCGTTCTTATCTTACATCTTTGTGATTCATCTGTGCCTTATTTTTTGCTGCAACAAATCTCACAGTCAAGGAATTTCTTTAGCTTGGCCATAGAATTTAGTAACATTATTCGGAGCAGATTTACATGGGTATCTTTAAAGAGAGTTTAGAGAGGGTAAGATTTTGGATCATTTCTAATCATTTTTGGGAAAGGTAATCTGGATTTGTCTGCCTGCCTTTTCTTGCTATATACATTTCCCTATAATAAGCTTGGGCATTTGTACTTACATTGTGGTCTTATTAACTGTACCCACAGTTGGCATCTGTTGCCTTCAAATTAGCTAGATGACCTATGTTTGCTTGTGTACTAACTGCAGTAGCTGCTAGATATTACAACAGAAGTATAATTAGAAAAACATGCTAAATACGAATCGCCCTTGATCAAGTCACTACACGTTGGGAAGTATAGGAATAACTTGTGATTATATCACGGCGCCTATATTTATGTAAGTCCTTCAAGTTTTATATATACAATCAATCAAGTCATTCTAAGTAGGTTGACCCAGGGTCAGTGGAATCAAAGCAAAGAAAAAGCGTGCTCACATTTTTAACTTCAGCAAATTAGAAAAATGTCTATAATATTTTGATAAACATATTCCAAAATGGCTCACATGAAGTGGATGCTCGAGAGGTGTTTGCATCTGGTGGAGAGATACCAAAGACGTTGGCCTTGCAAATCTGACATGCACTTCTGAATGGAAAATAAAGAAATATCATGTAACTCCAACAGGGATGGCTTTCTAATAAGATGGTGATGCCACTCATTTACTTCCTTCTCACTCCTTTCAGTTGGGTCCAGATCCCAAGTGACTTTTCCATAAGTGAAGACAGACTAGTGTTGAGTGGTTATACCCAATCCTTGTTGCAAGAAACAGAGCCATACAGCACAGCCAGCTAAATGGGGTGATATCAAGTCCTCTCCTCCATCTCACTGGGAGCTTATGTGTTCTTTTGATTCCTTGCTTTCCTGTATTATGTACTAGCAGATACTTGCTGTGTGAATAGTCTGTGCATTTATTCAGGTGTCCAATGGATATGTGTTGGTAAGTAACCATGTAATTGTATATTGCCCTATGTAAGGATATAAAGCTAATACAACAAAAGACACAGCACAGTGCTAACTATTGAAACTCTCACATGCTAGGGCTGGCATTAAATAGGCACAAAACATTATTGAAAAACTGTGATAAAGCTTAGTGAATCCTTCCCCTCAGATTCAGAAGACAGAGAAAATACTTATCTCTTTTATTTCAATGATTCCCTTGAATATTTTACTGGAACTGATGTAATTGAGGGGTGGCAAGTTTTACAAGTGACTAATATATTAATCCCACTCTTCCCTTCTGCCTTATGAGATTGCTGGTTGAGTCAGGGCTTAAAAATGGAACTTGATGAGATTTGCTCTAAAGATGTTGACTAATACCAATTAAACTCCTAAACATCACACACAGGTTGATTATGTCTTTCTCACTCTTTTTAAAGACTCAGAGATGCACCTATTTAATAACCTGCTCCATGTCCTTAATAAAGAGCAGGCTAATTAAAAAAAATGTTTGCTAGCTGAAAATGAATAAATGAAGAATCACATATTAACATAGGCATCGTCAGCCAGCAAAGGAGCTGAACAGGGCTAGTGGGGAATGAAAGGAGTAATTGCGAGCCCTTTATCACGGAGGATGACATGTACAAATGTAAAGTTGCACCGTGGCGATTGAGTACTCGGGCAAGGAGGTACTTGGAGGGGCAAGCAGCCAGATTAGTCTCCACCTGTGTCCATAATAACAGAAGGAAGAGCAGGGGAACAGAATAATTTTTTCCTCTCTTCCTCCCTTTCTCTCCCCCAATCCTGCTCTCCATCAAGCCCTATCCTACCACAAGTCCTACACCAACCTTGAAACCACTGTCCTGAGTATGCAGCCTCCATATCCTAGGTAATCTATCAACATTGAAGGGATGTTTCAGTTCTGATTCCCTGCAAACTTGATGCCACTTCCCTAGAAAGCAAGAATCATCTCTCATATTTTTTGGTGACCTCCATAAGGCTAACTGGTATCCAAAAAATATTCATTCAAAGGAACTCCTAATTTTGGTATTATATTTCCCTTCGCTGAGAAAGAGAAGAGGTGTTTGTTGTTGTTGTTGTTTTAATGCTGTGCGGGACAAGGGAGAGAAATGAACGAGCTTGAGCTTGTTTCTTTCTTAGTTGGAAGGAGTTCCATAAGCACAAAAATACTACTTATAGTACTGAGTGAGCAATCTATGTTAAGAGTGTGCCAGTTGTCACTGCATCCTGCTTTACAGTCTGTCTCCTCCTTGGCCCCCTCGACTGGGGGAAACAAGTCTGTTCCCCAGGAGGGTCTTCGAGCAGGCTGCTCTGCAGAGGCAGTTGGCACAGTGCCGAGAAGATGAACTCTAAAGACACAAGAGTCTGGGTCTCAGTCTCCACTCACTCTTACTCACCACCTTTGTGCTCTACTTAACTTCTCCATGCCTCAGTGTTCTCTTTTTTAAATTGACGATAATGATACTACCCACCTCAAGGGGGTATTCTATGAGGATTAAGTGAAGTGCTACATGTACAGCTCTTAGCACAGTGGCTGGGATAAAACACTTGTTAGAGATTGACAATACATACAAGTCACCTAAATCGAGGGAGATCTGCTAGCCTCCATTTGCTCTGGCAGTAAGTGCACAGAGAGGCCTAGGATTTATCTGCGCAGAATATTCCAGAACCATGATGTTCCTGCCTCCCTTTTTATTCTCTTCTTCTCCTTCCACCACCCTAACACTTGTACACAGCATACAGATCACTCTCAGTTCTAGATACGCCATGTATCTCTGTAGCTTCCCAAAAGTTAACTTGAAAGTCTAGAGTCATATATATTTATTTTCGTATATTTTTAATTATCATTGATAGCAATCTCTGATTTTCCTAAGTCTATTTTCCTGAATGTTTTCTAAGTTGATTTCAAAGGAAGACATAATCTTTTATTGGAATTATATGAGAATATATGGCCAAGAAATAGTGAGAAGTCAAAGATAAGACCCCTGATCCAGAAACAATAATGTTAATAATAAACAATAATGCTTATGTGTCATAAGCATTATGTGTCATTTATCATCTGTCAGGTGTTCTTCTGAGCCCTGAGTCATTTTCTCCATTTTACAGGTGATGAAACTAGTTACTCAATGTGAACCATCTAGTGGAAAGAGTATGTAATTAGACCAGTTTGCCCTTAGGACTCTATCCTGATTGAAAATTATTTTTCTCCATTTAATACCAAACAAAAGAGGGAGATGACCTTGTCACAAGTTCAACCCTTGTTTAGTTTAGACATTTGACTCGATTTATAGAAGTCTGTCTTTTCTAGCTTGATCATAATATTGGAATGTCAAGAAAATGCAGGGAAAACACACTATAAAATGAAATCTACATTTACTGGTAAGAAGCACAAAGCACTTGGCATCAGTGGAAACCTTAGTCTTTGATGTGGAAAATAGAAGAGTTCTTACTATTTCTACTTGGGTCAGAGAAAGAGATGATTGGTCTATGAAAAGTTTAGCGGGTTCTAAAGTTAGTTGCAATACTTGAGGAACCACAGTTGTCCTGCCCTAAGGACATGCAAGTATGAAGTACTTGTCAGGAAAAATATGGTCAATGAGGGACCACACAATAGGAAAGGCAGAAAATATTTAATAAGGCAAATTCCAGTTATCCTGTGAGTGAGACTTTCGTTATAAAATGAGTCTACTTATGTATCTGAGTGGGAGGGGGCTGAATAGGGATGATAGAAGAAGCAGAGAGTGCAAATGAGTAATTTTGGGTGAATCATCTGACCCTCTGACTTACAGAAGCCAGCAGTCTGCAGTATCCCTAGTCTGGATCCACCTAAAGATGAAATGTTTCATTTTAGGTATGGCAATGTCTTCAGTTTTAAATATATTTTCCTCTGTTTTTGAAAATGTTCACACAATGCCTCTTGCATGTATTCAATAATAGTTGCCTAGCAACCACCAAGAAGCATTTTTGGAGTGCAAAGGGTCTAAAAATGAATGAAGAGCAAATACAGTTTGAGTTGCAGCTGAGATGACCAGGTTTCTCATACCAATTTCAAAGCAGATCCTCCAGGAACCAGATCATGCATCTTTAAGAGTAACGAGATCTGCCCAGCCCCCGGGGTTCAGTAGTTGAGTTGTCAACCTATGAACCAAGAGGCCATGGTTTGATTCCTGGACAGGGCATATGCCTGGGTTACATACTCAATCCCCAGTGTGGGGCATTCGAGAGGCAGCCAATCAATGATTCTTTCTTATCTCTGATGTTTCTATCTCTTTCTCCCTCTCCCTTCCTCTTTCTAAAAAAAAAAAATATATATATATATATATATATATTTTTTAAGAGTAAAGACATCTGGTCTAGCATCCTAAGAGACTCACTAAAGTGTCCTATTCCTCTTGGACATATGCAAAGAGTGAGTATGTGGATTTAAGAGGGAACTTATGTAGCTTGCTCCACTTTATTCCTTTGAGGCAGGACTGCCTCCTACCTAATCCCAAATGGATATGTAGATAATAAGAGTTTTGGGAAACTCTTAAGAAGAAGGATTATAACACCTCCTCTGGTAATCCACTTTAGGATCTTCCCAGGTTTTCTTGTTTGTTTGGTTTGTTTTTGTTTTAAATATATATATATATTATTGATTTTTTACAGAGAGGAAGGGAGAGGGATAGAGAGTTAGCAACATCAATGAGAGAGAAACATTGATCAGTTGCCGCCTGCATGCCCCCCACTGGGGAAGCGCCCGCAACCAAGGTACATGCCCTTTGACTGGAATCGAACCTGGGACCCTTCAGTCCACAGGTGATGCTCTATCCACTGAGACAAACTGGTTTTGACAGAATCTTACCATTGTGGGATGAAACCGTGGGTTATTCAAGGAATTAAGTTCCTCTCTTCAGACTTTTGATTTATTCCATTGTTGGGGTCTCAAAGTCACACCTTATTTGAAATGAAAAGAATCTAAGGAACCTTCGAGATCAGAGGCCACAAGCTCAGGTTCCCTAAGCTGCCCACAGGGAACTTGGAGGGAGAAGGAGAGTTGGGGCCTCAAAGGTTCCAAGAGGGAACTTGGAGGGAGAAGCAGATCGGGGCCTCTAAGAAATCAGGAGGCAGCAGGTATCCACTGCTCTGTCTAAAGGAGCAGCTGCTTGTCAGCCCCAGTCTTTGTTGTGTTGTTGGTGTAGAATCCCAGTGTTGTCAGATCTCTCAACTCTTTTAAGAAAAACCAGACATATTGATTTCAAATGACAAATTCTGCGATTTTCAATTGATGATGATAATAAAAAATGTTCAAGTTAAATAAACTATCCCACTAGACAAATTTGGTTCATGAATCTTGTCTCTCGAACCCATATTATCAATGAGAGAACTGAATAAGACCTGGTGAGTGAGGATATTTATTCAATACCATTGAAAATGTTAACTTCTTAAAGTCAGGAAGTCTGTTGTCTTCTCTGTTTTATCCCCAGCTGGACTAGCACAGGGTCAGGCATGTGATGGCAACTCAGCAAGTACATATTTACCGAATCCAAAAATGTTAGATGTGAGAAACAAAACCAGGACCTTAAATGCTTTTTCTTAAATGCCCTCCCCACTTTTTTTCCCTATCTTTTATATAGATAGAATTTGCTGTTCTCTTTTGCCGTATAGTGGCTCGTTTAAAATGAGGTTTGATTAATAGGAATGTTTGAGTGAAAACCCCAGAAGAAAAGACTTGAACCCTATCTGGTTTTCAATTTTCTCATACGTTTGTCTATATCGGGACTACTGCAAATAATAAGTTGCTTTCTTTTTCTTGGCTGACCATATTAAATTCTATTCAACTTATTGTCTATTTATTGAGCTCCTACAATGTGCCAAGTCCTCTGTATGCTCTTTACAAGAGTTAAGGGATTCTGATAATCCTGGAAGCTTCAACAAAGCTCAATGATTAATTTTAGAGAATGAAGATACTTGGCATAGTCTCCTTTTGTTATTTTTATTTTTAGGGTCCTATTTAGGCAACACTTTATGGGGTGGTAATTTCCTTTCTTCGCGTTTTCGTTTTGAGATTTAAAGTTGCCCGAAACATAGCATCAATTAGATCAGAGACATGTTCTCCTCTTTTAACCACCTCGTTATTGCCTCTATATTGGAAGGCTCTGCCAAAGTAGATGCAGTCAGCTTCTTGGTAGAAATACAGATGCTCGCATCAAATAATCCTCTACCTTTGATGGCACTTAGTCTTTCTTCCTAGCTACTGCAAGGTGTTTGGCTGAGGATTCCAGCGTTCCCAGAGTGTCAGTAATCTTCCACCAAAGAACAATTGGCCTCTTGAAAATGCTTGAAATGATAATATTACTTCCATGTGTCTGCGAATATAATAGTAATAATAATGTCATCCACTATTTATCAGTGTCTCTGAACCATTTCCTACCTTGATACTGAATGATGTGCAAGGCATTGTTGTCTCTTTTTAGCTTATCCATAGCCTTTCTCCATCATACCCTTTCAAGATGGGGGATAGAATCCCCTTCTGGTAAATGGGATTTCAATCCCGGAGAGAGATGATGACTGACCCAGGGTCACACAGTTACCTGGTTAGCGAAGTTAACGGAGGGCTGCCTGCTCTCAAAGCCTGTACCTTCTTAACTCCCTTGAAAAACTTGGATATTCAGCACCCATTTAACCAACTTCACCAGCATTTGGGAGGTGAAAGGACAGGTGCTGTATCTTTTTTCAGAAGCAAGTTTTGGGGATATTTTAAGTTAAGTTGATGATTTTGCATGATGCTGTGTTTAGTTTCAGAACAGGGTCCTTTGCTGGCAAAGATAATCAGATCTAACGTCATCTGCAACCTCTCCGCATGCGTGATTTCGTAAAACTGGTGGATCAGTTTATTATTATAAAATTGCCATAGAACAAACCTGGGATGCAAGCCAGACGAAATAGACAATGAATAGTTATGTAAGGTTTTGGAAGCACATGCGATAGAACACAAGCTCACTGTATTTTCTCCTCAATTGTCTGCTGTTTGTTAATGTTTCCTTTACAACATGATCGCATCTCAGTTTAATAGCACTTGCCATCTCAGGCTTTATGGTGCCAGCCCTGCCACAGTTACATCCCCTCTGTGCTAAAAATATTGCATGTATATATTCAACCGCAGCCTGACATGTTTAGCTAATGGTTACTCAGGAGCTGTGCACTTATATAATTAAGTGATGTATGTAATTTTGTGTTAACACATTTGCAATTTGTGTTTCCCTGGTGATTGCAATGCTTTATTCTGTATAAAGTGTGACATTTTAATTCCAACTGAACAGTTTCCTACCTTGATTTGCCTTGTTTTGTGGAAAGAGATTATTTTGCAATCAAGATAAAAATCATTATTTATGAAATTTCTGCACTATTCCATTATGGGGAACTTTTAACTTCAGATCAATCTCTTATTTTATTGATCATTGTTAAAAATCTTTATTAGAATTTAAATTTAATCTCTACACTATGGATTTGCTTAGACTTTTGTCTGCAAGCACTTTTTCTTTTCCTTAGGCAGCTTTGCAGGGATGGGGTTCCTTAAAAAGTAATTCTCACTGGGCAGACTGCTATCTTCCCCAGGGACCTTTATTTCTCTTAGGTATTGCCGACTTCTCCCTGATTAAGTTCTCCGGGAGAGTGAGCTTCTTCCCTGTGAGTTGGAGGTGCCTGGCAAAACACGCCAGACCTATAGATGCACAGGCAAAGAAGGTTTCTGTTAAGCATTTAAGTGGTTGACAATAACTGGGTGTCATCGTGGGAATGAAAGTGTGGGTACACATTTTCCCTTTTATTGGTGGCAATTGTGATCAAGGGAACCTCCAAGGGCAGCCCAGCCACCTTGCCTTCTTCAGAGGTATTTCTTTGATTTGGTGAGATCAGCAATTAGTACAATTTATTTATTTATTTATTTATTTATTTTTTAAAATATATGTATTTTATTGATTTTTTACAGAGAGGAAGGGAGAGGTATAGAGAGTTAGAAACATCAATGAGAGAGTAACTGATCAGCTGCCTCCTGCACGCCCCCTCCGCCCCCACTGGGGATGTGCCCACAACCAAGGTACATGCCCTTGACCAGAATCGAACCTGGGATCTTTCAGTCCTCAGGCGAATGCTCTATCCACTGAGCCAAACCGATTTCGACCAGTTAGTACAATTTAATGAACATTTACTAGACTCTTGTTAAGCACCAGACATTATTTTTCAAAATATGATAGTCATTTGTTCAATGTTTATTGAGCATCTACTATGACAATGCTACCGAGACCAATATAGACACCATTCCTCTGGAGATTAGGGGATATGATGCCCAATTCTGATCTTGGAGAGTAGACTCCTAGGTGTAGGAGGTGGGGCAGGAAGGACAAAGGTCAAAAAGGCAGGGTACTGTTGTCAGAGGAAGCCCCCGAGCACGGGCACACAGGTGTGAAGCCATGTGAGGTGTCTGGGACCTCTAAGGCATTTGTCACTGCGGGGAAAGTCACAAGGATGCTCCAAAGCAAAGTAGGCAGGCTATAGTCCATTTCTCCTGGCCCCCAGAGGTCCCGAATTCCCAGGGTCTCTTCTCATCCCCTTCATTTCACAGCACAGTCCAACAAAAGCAAGCAGGTGGCAGGCACCGAAGCCAAACGCTGGAGTACTGCCCTCGTGGCTTCGCTCGTGCTTCGCTCGTGCTTTCCTCTTAGTCCCTCCCTTTTGGGTCTGAGCAAACGGCTGGGAGTGTGGTGCACAGAAGTCCCGCCAGAAGGACCCACAGTCCGTGCGCTCCAAGTGAGCTTTCTCAGTTGTATGTCTTGGCATTGGAACACAGTGGGGATGTCCTTGTCAGCTCCCATTTGCCTTTATTAATTGCAGTTCCTTGGAAAGTGCGTTTTAATAACGTGGTCTTGGGATGACACATCTCACCCTGCAGAGACCCAAGAGGAGGTATTCAGGGCCCATTGAAAAGCCATCTGCTGCCAAGGCGCCGCTGTGATCCCAGGCAGCCCACAGACACCAGTGTCTGTCACAGCCCTGCCACCCGCTGTGCGATTTGGGGCAAATCGCAGGCTCCGTGGGCCACCCTACGCTGCTGTGTAAAGTAGATGGTATTTAAGGTTCTCCTTAAGCTCTAAAATGCCATCGTTTTACAAATTACTCAAATGAAGACTCCTACGGTCATCACATCTGTGGAGGCACCAACTCCTAGCAGTGATCTTTGGTTCCAAATCCGTTTGGAAAGCCAAGAACCACTTTCTGCGCTTCATGTCTACCGGAGCACCGAAGTCTAGATTTTAATTTTGGAAGATGCAAAGGGAATCGTTAAGCTTCTGAATATTCCCAGGATATACGGATCAATTAATCCATTTTATTAGCCTCCTCTCCAGAGGCTGCCACCTAGCAGCTCCGTATTGTTTCCAGGCCCCGCCCCCACCCCCACTTCCCAGAGCCCCGAGGCTGTGGTTAATAATGTCAAAAGAATGTTTTAAAATTACTCTTCTGTTGATTCCAAAGAGTCAAGGCCCTCACGTGGTTAGTCCTGGGCGAGGAGTCAAATTCTAAATTTAATTCCAGCCTCGATGAATGTCTTACTTAGTTCTTCCCTTCTTCACCTTTATCCATGTTACAGTTTTCTCATCTGCAAAATAGGCATAAGATGCCTTGCTCCACAGAAATATTTGCAAACAGCTTTGTTATACTCCAAGGACTGGCATTATATTAGGGCAGAATATCATTTTCCATTCTATAATAGGAATCAAACAAAAGCCCTTTTCATTATGTACCTTGTGTGAACGCCCTGTGCTTAAATGCCGATGAATTTCAGAGGTCAGCAAGCACCAGCCCCTTTCTTTATTATTATTATTTTTTTTAAAGCTAAACAAGGCTAACTAGGGAATTCATTTTGGAATAAAAAGACATGAAAGGAAGGGTATTTCAGCTTGCACAATAGGACAAAGAAGAACAAGAATCATCATGTTTGCTAAAGAACTCACAGCTGTTTAATTTTGTAGTAAAACTACTTTAAGAACTTTGCTAATTCAAAGACAAAACCAAACAACTGTTGTTGAAAAACTGAACTTGCATGTGTGAGTTAAAAAGCCAAGTTAAGATTAATCTGCCCCTAAATTCATGTTAAAAACACAAAGCTTTTTTTGTTTTGTTTTGTTTTGGGTTTTTTTTGTTTTTATTTTAGGGGTTTTTTGGTTGTTTTTTTTTTTTTTTTTTGTTAATGCTGGTTGGAGGAGCGGCTTTTATCAAACGAGAAGACACATTTACTGGTAATAAGATGAAAAATAGTTTATGATCTCATGTACTTTGCCCCCAGCTTTTTCTTAAGCTGCTTGGTCTGTTTTTATACCAGGTTTGTTTGCTTTTTGGGGATGGGCCTATTAGGCAGGAAATTGTCAAAAGGAGTACAGCAGAAATTTTAAATGGTGTTTTTAGAAATTAAATACCAAATTGGGTAGCCAATGATTAAATGTGGAGTTCAGATTTTTATAAAATTTAGTTTTTAGAGGATATGGGTAACTTCGGTAACTACACTTTCTTCTATAAATTTCAAGTTTCAATATGTTGTCAGAAACAAATAAATTGTTCCTTTTTTAAAGTGGTTTCTTCCATATTAGGGAATTATTCAGACTTCTTTCTTTGGTTCCTCTGATTCCAAACCAGTTGGGACACCAGTCTATTTTGGGTTATGAAGGAACTTTTAAAATGTGGGTATGATTTTTAAGACCCTAAATCTCATAAAAAATCAATTTGCCACATATATAGCAGTTACAGTAGTAAACATAGTTGTCATTGTATTCCAGAAAGACAAAATTCTCATTTCCATATTATAAGCAACACCCCCCCAATCCCTTTCCTTCTCTACATGGGAGGGCTGCTAAATGTAAATTCCAAAACATATAAAACCACATAAGGTTGTGATTTGTGACTCTTTCTGTCAAAGATGGATGTTCTTACCTGTATTTGATTAAACGCTCTGGGTTTTTATGGTTTTCCCACGGCATCACATAGACTCACCACGAGAGGGCAACCGAGAGTTGGATTTCAGCTAACAAAGCTAGAAAATGCTTCTAATATCGGCTAAGTGTTTTAACTTGCTAAGGATTTATCTCCCCGCCTTCTGATTGCCACACAAGCAGCCTCTGAGCTTTCACTCACAGCAATAATAATCCAAATAAAGTCCTTCTGAGGGAAAATATAGACAGGCTGGTGCAGACAAGAGCTTTTGCCCAAATAAGGATCCCTTTTGTGGAGACCCCATGTGTTAGATAACCATCAGCTGACAGTTGGTCATGAGTTAATAATGTTGGATGCTGAAATATGCATACCATGTGCTATAAAAGAGTGTGGAGGACAAAGACAAATACTGCTATACTTAGAAAACAGAAGCTTGCCAGAGGTGTGCAGACTGCTTCACTGAATATAGGTTATACCCATCAAATAATTTCATAAAGAGTATTGTTTTAATTATTTTAATTATATACAGTGGGAGGTATAAATATTCATTGTCTGTTTTGTTGATGTTGCTGGGATTTTGGTCTTAATCTGTCTGAATGTTACTATCTAAAATGCTATGGTAACTCTTGTCTTCTGAGAAAAGAAAATATTTCCTAAGCTTATTTCCACTGCTACCATTGTTGTTCTTTTATTTTTACCATGGGGACCATAAAAGGGAGTGAGGGGTTCCCTAAAATAATCCAGGTGGGCGTGTAGCCCTTTGATTGACATGTTGTATCTGGAGAGCTGTTAACTGTCTACTTATATTCTTGTGTTGCTGCCTCTGCAGGAATCAAAAAGTGAGGGTGTGGAGGGTATAGGCTTTGGTTTCACCCATGAGACCAGTTATTTGAGAGGATGGGACACTGGGCCAAGTTGGCATTGAGCAGCCATTTTCTCAGAGTGATGTCCCACAGTCTTTTGGTGCTAAGAACTTTTGGATAAAGAATACTTGTCCTCCTCTGCCCCCTGGAGTTCAAACCTTTTAGTCCTGTCAACTTTTCTCGGTTTATTAGAGTCTGTCTTCAATGAGTAACCTCAGGTTCTTCCTATAAAACTGTGAAACTTGAAGCATCTTGGCAAAGCCAAGAAGGCCATGCCCTTGCCTTCAGACCTGGCTATTTCTACCTCTCTACTTACTTTCCAATGAAATCTCCAAAAGGAAAACACTACCAGACCATGAATGTATTCAACAATTTGTGGTTAAGAAGCTTCTACCTTACAAACAGCCAAAGTCATGAAAGATTTATTTTCTCTGATTCAGTTTGCAAATGGCTTACATTATACCCATGTTGGTAGCAGAAGAACATAATTAGTAAAATAAGTAATTAACCTCTCTTTTTCTCTCCTCCAAGTCTGTGATCCAGGCTTAACATTTGTTTTGACATCTTAGTTAAGGAAGTTAATGAAATAACATCTTCACCAGGGCCATTTATTAACTTTGAGTCAATGATTACCAGATTTGAATTTTACAAAGGAGACAAAAATTTCAGATACTAACGTCTACACATGACTATCTTCCATAACAGTAAATACAATCCAGAATTATATTGAAATTTCCGAATCATCACTTCTGCTGATTATTCTAGCCACAGATGTTAATGTTGTTATGTCTGCACTTCAACACATATTTCCAAGGACAGATCTATAATCATAACATTGAATTGTTGACTAAACCAGCATCACCCAAGAGAAAGATAATGCAAGCCACATGTAACTTAAACTTTTCTAGTAACCACATATTAAAATAAATAGGTAGAATTCATTTTTATAATATATTTTATTTAGTCCAGTACAGTGGTCGGCAAACTCAACAGTACAACGATTGAAATTTCTTTTAAGAGCCAAATTTTTTAAACTTAAACTTCTTCTAACGCCACTTCTTCAAAATAAACTTGCCCAGGCTGTGGTATTTTGAGGAAGAGCCATGCTCAATGAGCCAAAGAGCCACATGTGGCTCCAGAGCTGCATTTTGCCGACCACGGGTCCAGTATATCCAAACTATCTTTTCAGTATGTAACTCTTATTACATATTGAAAACTGTTATTAATGAGATATTTTGAATTTTTCTGTATTTTATGCCCCAGTTTTGGACTAGACATATCTCAGAGGCTCAGTGGCCCCTTGTGGCTAGTGGTGTTCCCCATGGACCCAGCAGCTCTGAACAGTCACAGAAATGATTTATCTTATCCTGACAAAAAAGGGGGAGAAGTTCTAACCTTCCCTGTGTATTCTCTGTTCATCATAAGATTTATGTTAGGACTTCTGCTGGTGCCCATTTCTGTTTCTCCACTCAAGCGGAGGCCCTGAGCACCCTGGTTGTCCTTGTTCAACAGAACATGGAGTATTATGGACCCTGTCACAGCTTCTCCATACACAGCGCTGATCCTTTCTCTTCTCACTGTAGACCCTGACTCCACCCTGCTCCAACACATGCTCTTTCCTACCATCTGTGAGCTCCTTGGTATCACAGGAGAGCTTTTAAAGTAATTTTCTAATGTGTGGCTGGTATATACCCCCAGACAAATGGAGCTCACAGATGGCACTGGTAGCTCATGAAGGAAGAAGGGATGAGAAGGATTCACCAGAGCAAAGGGGATTCACCCCAGAGTCTCAGACAAATAAAAATAGTTATCTTTTTACTTTTAAATAAGAGACTCCTCCTGCTTCTTTAAATTATTCTTTCTGAAATGTAGAAATGTATAAACAAAGTGAAAAAGCCCTATTAAGTACACATTCCTTTTTGGGGATTAAAAAAAAAAAAGAAATTGGTAGTTTGTTACTTGACATTTTACTTTTTTTTTTAAGAGTGTGTTTGAAAAAAAAGAAAATGTCTCTCATATTAGTCCAAGTCTGAAAGAAGTTAAACATCTCCATGTTAATATGCACACACACACACACGCACAAACACACGCACACACACATGCACACAAACACACAGACACACAGAATCTCTTCTATTTATTTCCAAGTAGGGGATCTTTTTTTAAAGAGATGTAGCAAATCAATTATCCTCAATGTTGAAAATGGAGTATCTCATTTCCAAACCTGGAGAAATGGCTGAACAAGAATGTTCTGTTTATATATGAGTTTAAAAACTGTACTGAAATTTACTGCTCCTTGCCAGGCTGTTCAATACAAAAATGTAGCTTTCATTTTTGTTCTGTCATGTTCAATAGTAACACCACAGAACATATCAATCAAAGACTAGAATGAGCAGGTTTATTGATTGTGACAAAACAGAGAGGGAGAACGAGACAAAAATTAATTCTCTATGTTTTAAAGGTCCTATTTTTATAAACTTTATTAATGACAAAAATCAAAACGTCCTTAAAAAGCATTTCTAGGACAGATCCTTAAATAGCCTTAAAAAAGACAAGTATCTTAAATTAATATTCTATTCTTATTATAGACAGATATACTAAGAAAGACTAAATCTGTGTTTATTGAATAGTTCTCAAAAAATGGAAACATGAGTTATTTTGAAATCTTAAGAAAAAGTACATAGTGAACACTGAAACAACACACCCATTCTAATTGTAATCCCTTTCACACAGTTGTTTTCTCAAAGGCCAGTGTGATCTTTTCTATTGAAAGGAGCCTGGGGCCTGGGCCTGGAAATGGCTTGTGGGTCCCAGCATCTGGGGAGAACAGTAGCAGAAACAAGTTGCCTTGAAGATGTGAAAGTGAACATTCGAGCCCCTACACACATTTTTATTTTATTTTTATACTAGAGGCCCAGTGCACGAAATTTGTGCAAGGGTAGGGCTCCTAGGCGTTGGCCAGTAATCAGGGCCAATTGGGGATTTTCAGCTGCAGCCCAGAGCCTTCCTTCAGTTTGTGCCGCCCTCTGGTGGTCAGTGCACATCATAGCGAGCGGTCAAACTCCCAGTCAAACTCCCAAGGGGACAATTTGCCTATTAGTCTTCAATTATACAGGATTTTTAAAATATACTTTTACTGATTTCAGAGAGGAAGGGAGAGGGCAAGAAGGTAGAAACATCAATGATGAGAGACAGTCAGTGATCAGCTGCTTTCTGCACATCCCACTATCTGGGCATGTGCTCTGACCTCCTAGTTCACTCAACCACTGAGCCACACCAGCCAGACAAGCCACTACACATTTTTAAAGTCCTTTTTTTTTGTTATTGCGATTGTGACTTCATGATAAGACCTTGAAGCTGGATGGGGGGTGGAGGGAGGATGAAACCCTCTGTGTGCAGTATGAATACCTAGACAGCACTGTCACCTGTACCCTAAGGACAAAGCTAAGTCCTCAGGTATCCACTTCGCCCTGATGGCTCTTTACATAATATTTAGAATTCTAAAGCAAAAGAGTCTTCCCTCAAGCTCCTGATGCCATGGCAGATACACCTGATTACCCCAAAGACAAAAAATTCTTTGCAAAACAGCCTGAACTACCTCCTCCATCCTCTCACAGGCCCGGGAAGAGGACCTTTCACTGAGGATGGCCCCCAGGGGGATTTTAGGGCTAGCTACAATAGACCAAAGGGAAGGTGGGAGTTGGACTGATCTGGCACGGATTTCAGTCCCAGAATTCTTTCAGTTAGTCTTCTGAAAACCCAGGCTCTTTCCTCTCCGCCTGCCTAGATTTAGCTCCCAGACTTCCCCCTTATTCCACAAGCGGTAGTGAAAAGCATCTATAATCCTTCTCTTCTTTGCCAGTGCCCTTATGGGCAAGCCTATTTCTAGGACATTTCTGCATTCCTTTGGAATTCACCACATATATATGTGTATGTATATAATATACAATAATATTGTATATTAATTTCAGAATAATATACAATAACATTTGGTCATTTAAATTTATTTCCCCTCAAGACACAAAGATGAAATAAAGAGAGAAATCCGCCCACCACAGCTGGTAAAACCTAACTAAAAAAGAAGTTTGTGTTTTAATAGCAAGAATGAACGGAGTCACATGCTTTCCAACCAATTAGCAGTGCAGATGAGCTAACAAGTCTCATTCCATTTACAGGGTAGGGGAAGGGGAGAAGCCTTATCTGTATTTTTAAGTGTGTCTGAGAAATGAAGACCTCCAGGGCAGAAGGAAGGCGGATCAGGAAATAGCTATGCAAATCACATGCCTGTAAAATTATTAAAATTTTGATCAGGAGCATTAACAATGGCTCAGCAGTCTCCTGTAGGAAACAGGAGTGAGTAAGACTGAGCATGTTTTGGAAAGGATTACAAGAGTGTTTACTTACATGGTTTGTTGAGCAGTCAATGAATTCCACTGCTGTTTTGGACTTAAGCTGCCCAGGCAATCCAGGTATGACAAATGTAGTCACACATTCCACTCTTATTAGTGACTTTTGGGGCTCTCAGTGTAGTTGAAAAATAGCCAAAGTGACTGGACCTCAGACACATCCTGTTTCGTGTGGTTTTTCCAATCTCTTTCTACCAGCACAACTGCTCATACTTTCACAGAAGGTAAAAGGGGACCGGGATTCCAAGAGAGCAGAGTCCACTGGAAATACATGGTGGTAGTTAGTAGGAACTGTGGTCCAAGCAACGCTGGGGCAGGGAATTGGGCGAAAGTAAACATGGACATGCAAAGCGGCCGTGAAATCCAGAGTGGCCCGATGTGATCACTATTCATGGCTATGTGGTGTTGGTGGCATTTGCGAGTAAGGGCATTTGAGTTTGGCTCTAGTTTCGGTTCATAACTCTAGACTCATCTTTTTAGTGCTTTTACTTGAGAAAAAAAAATACACTTAAAAATGGAGCTGTCAGAACAATTACAGAAAATGATGTTACATAATGTGTTTTATTTTAAATATGCCTATTGCTTTAAATCTATTATTTAGGTTAGAGTGTTCTCCAAGATCCATTGTGCTTGATAATGGCTCTGTGTGTTCATATCCCAGATAATACAGTTGCTTCTCAAACATTTCTCTTGGGTATAAAGGCTGTTTATAGAAAAACAGAATAAAAGTAAACTTGATGTTCTTCAGTCTTCATGTAATTAATGCTTTGTAACTTCATGGAAAGACTCAACCAATGAATAGCTGATGAGTCCCAGCAGCTACAGCTCTGGGAGGTGTGGCCTACTGAGTATATTGAATAAACTGTGGATTTAAAATAAAAATTTCAGGAACTCATTTATGAATTCTTAAAGTAGAAATGTTGTCTTTAAGTTAAAGCCAAAATGAGGGCTGAGAGCGTCTGTTTTTCTTTTCTTTTTTCCCCCCAAGTATTTGAAAACCGAAATTCTGTAAAAGATTATCTGTGAAATGCCTTTCTTTTATTACACCCATAAATTTCAGGAGTGGCTTTGATCAAGCTTTCTGCCATTCTTGGTTTCTAATCTTTTATTCATACGTTAATAACTTTAAAAACACTCACCCTATTTTTGTTGTAGTGAAAGAGGAAGTTTCTAAACAGTCAAAAGGGAAACAATGAAAATAGAACACAGTAAATGATAACTAAATCAGGGTAGGGTGTGTGTGTGTGTGTTTCCAGAAAGAGCAATGCTCCATGCTGAAACTTGCCAGAGTATTTTAAGATTATTGTCTATGTATAAAGAAAATGTTGCAGAGAATTGATATCCTCAGAGGAAAGGCATTACAGAAATGCAAAGCATTATCAGTAATGCATACTATACATAGAACAATGTTTGTCAGTCCCTAATACTTCAATCCATGTAGAGTTTAGTTTTCTGGCTTGTGCTTAGTGTTTAAAATACACACACACACACACACACACACACACACACACACACACACACAAACACACACCAGGCAAATCAAATGAGTTAACGCTCTGCCGACTTCCTCTAGACATTGACCCTGGGGGTCAAACTCTTAGGAAAATGATGCCTGGTTTTCCATTCTCCTAATTCCAATCCCCACCAGCAAGCAAGTTCTTTCTCTGAGTGGAAGCTTACAAAGAATTTCTAGAGAGAATATGTAGCTGTGTTGGCAACAAAATCCTCTCTGCAAAATGAGGAGAGAGTTGTTAACTGATGAGTCAATCCAGCTTTTATAGTAGTTTATCTTCGTGGTATTTCCAAGAGCATAAATGTTATTAAAAAAAATAGACGGTCATGACAGGAAGAACACAGTTAAAAAAAACCCAGAAACACTGAAGCCAAAAACAATTTACTTTGCCAGTAACTGGTTACATTTCCTTTTGTTTTATTATTATTATTGCAAGAGTTGGGGTTGAGATGAAAGTTTCCCACACCTGCGCTGACACAGAATTTGTCAGAACCCATTGTAAAGCAAATATAGAAGTGAATGCCCGGGGCTCAGTTCTAGACTCTTAAGAAAAGAGAAAAAAAAGCACCCAAAAAACTTGTTTTGCCATCTTGTCTTTAAAAAGAGACTATAAGTCTTTAATATGAGAAGGAATTAAAAAGGGAAACAACAAAACATAACACAAGGGTTAAATGTCAAAGTAACTTGGACACCCCAGTGGTCACTGATTCTCCTGGAATTAATACCTATAGAAATAGTAGGGACTTCCCAAAGGTGAATACTTGTTAATTTCATGGCACTGAAGAAGAGGAACAGATGGGTAGTCACAGAGGAAGGGTGTTTTTTTTTAAAAAAAAAACAAAAAAAAAAAACACACAGATCTTTCAGGGGATTGGGCAGAAGAGTCAGCAGTCCACTGCAAGGGTCATGTGCATGGCTATCCCGGTTTTATTAGAACTCTATGACTTTGGTGGAAGTCTTGTCATCTACTGCTGAGTCAGGACCCACTGGTGGGGTCTCTGCTAGTCGTCAAGTCTGTAGGGTGCTGTTTGTTGCTTGAGACGGGCCGATCTGTGGCATTCCGGAATGTTTTCACTTCCCAGTGACTACCAACCCAAGTTATTAATATTAATACCTCATTGTGAGACAGAGTGAGTGTGTGTGTCCGTCTATTAGAGAGAATAAACTTAAAGCAGAGGCTCTGAATAAAGTCCAGTTGCCTGGGCTGGAATCATCCCGTTGCCAGTAACCCATTGGATAACCTAAAACAAGTCATTTCAACACTAGCTCAGTTTCTTGGTCTGTAAAATGGGATTCATAATCGCACTTTCTGTGGGTTTGCTGTGAGTTGTAAATGAGTTGTTGTATGCAAAAGTCTGGCTGGTAGAGAGAAAGTGCACAGTCAGTAAGGATCAGCTCTTATTATAACTAATGTATGATATTTAAAACATTCATGCAAAAAGCATTGCCTGAACTGTGTGAGTGAGCCAGGCCAGGGATGGCTAGTGGATGAGATGCAGATGGAAAAGTAACTGTGCATTCATTGTTCCAGCCAGTTATGCTACTGGTCAGTGTACTGCTGGCTTCCAGAATGGTTTCCAGAATGGTTTTGCTGGTCTCATCTAAAGTACTGGAGCCAGTGTTTTTCTGGAGTCTAGGATTTAGGTTCTTCCAGTAGGTACGTAGCCCTTAGCTGTTGATGGGGCTTAAGTTGGTCCAGGGCAGCTGGGACCAAGTGGGACTGTTTTCTCCACCTGACCCCTGACCATTTCCATTCATCTATCTAGCAAATGATTTTTATTGACCCTGGAGGAAAATAAACGTAGCTCAGGGACTAAAAATGTTGGTCTCCCCAAAAGCCAACCTAGCAGTCTCAAAGCATCACATGGGTTCTGTGGATCCAAAAGGTCTCCAACTGCACTATGGGAGCTTGGTTTTTAAACATCAGCTCCTCGGGGCAAATGTGGGACAATATTCTGGCCCCAGCAGGATGCCAGGCATTTTGGCTTCACAGTAATCGGGAACTAAAGGGCACAGGTATTTTGTCTCAATTCCCACAGCAAACTGAAATTGTTGGTTTATGTCCCCAGAGCTCAAGGATCAGTAGTACTAAAGGTGAACACAGTTTTACAGGTGCCCAGGGTGACGGGTATAAACATGGTCAGGTGAGCAGTTCCAGCTCATGGAGACACAAAGGAGATCTATGGGCATCTCTATTTCCATTAATCCCTCATTCATTCAACAAATACATATTATGCAATGCTGCCTCCTGGATGTGTGCTGGGGCAGATGAGAGATGAACCTGACCTGGTTCTGTTCTTGAGGACTCTCAACGTAGTATAATAAGAAGCCACAAAACACAGCTCAAGTACAAAGAATAATGTGGAAAGTGATACCCAGCGTAAGAGAAGGTCAGAAAAGGACTCCAGAGGGCAGACTCAAAGAGGAATTTAAGTTTGAGACTTGAGTGATTGGTGGGATTTAGCCAACATACCTGAAATATCAGAGTACTTGCCTTCCGAGGAACAAGAGGCTTTTTTTTTTTTTCTCTTGACCAAATCCCATGTAGAGTTGAAGTCTGTGTGACCAGAATATTAGGTGCCCGGTGAGTCCTAAATTTGTAATTCTCAGAATCTGCGGGGGAAGGACATGCGCTTCTCCTCCGGTTCTGAAAACAGTTCAAAGAATGGAGAAAACAGACCCGATTTGGGGATGACTTATTGTCAGTTCCCGGAACCTTTGTCTTTATTTAAAACAGCCCGTTCAATGCAAGTTCTATCTCAAAAGGCCTCTGGGATTTGAGAGCTTTTCTGGAAATGAATGCCTTTTAGGTTCAAATGCCTCTTTGCCAAAACGTTAGGAAGGAAAGATCACAGTAACAAGTGTTAGAACAGAGGCGACTTTGTTTTGTTTCCTTCTCAATGAAACGCCTCAGATCTTTCCCCAAGTTTGTCAGCTTTCTGCTATTATTTTGATACGGGGACGTGAAAGTACAGTCCTTCCCCAGCGATCCTTCAAGCTTAGCCCTCGGGGCAGTTGTGGCAACACTTCTGTGCTATACAAGTCTTCCAACCAAGCCAGAGTCCAGCCCCTGGCTGCAGGCTGAGGACCCTGTCACCCCTGGAAGGTGGCCGCATGCGCCCCCAGGGGAGCGGGAGGCCGGGAGCCACAGAGCGGGCCAGATGAAGTCACCACCATCCCGTGCAGGGAGGTGGAGAGAGCTTCGCCCTCCCTGCCAGTCTGGCCACTCCAGCAGAGTCCTCAGAGCTCATCCCACACACTCAGTGCGAGTCACCGCTGTGTGTTTACATGAGTAATGAAGCTGCCGGGGGAGGGGAGTAGTAAGCCCGGCGCGGAGCCTCGCGGCTCTCATTCGGAGCGAGGCTGACAGCCACACCAAGTCCAGCCCAGGCTTCCAGGGACGCGGCCCGGGCGCCGTCCGCCAGGCAGAGGCTGTAGCTTTCGGGAGCCCAGACATCCTCAGGCAGATGTTCGTGGACTGGAATGGGTAATCGCCACTTTCTCTTTGCTGGATTTGTGTTTTGTGAGCTTGTTTACCTTCTG